>JAGDQP010028867.1:585-11972 GCA_022664845.1 Lepisma saccharinum
TACGCAATTTTAGCCCAAACAATATTTAGAAGGACAAATAAAGGATCAAGCATTGTTAATTGAATATAAGAAATAGAATATCCGCAAAAAGAACAAAATGGAACGAAGTGACCTGTAACAAAATGTAGATTTTGTTACACTACCCCATGGCATATATTACATAAAAAAGGTACTTATTGTAGCGATATTCTACCATATAATTTCGAATTTTCATTGATTGGGAGACTAAGGAATCATAACGTTCTTTTACTTTACATAAAAAATATGTTTCGAAGGGCTCCGTTGTCGGAGAACTTACTGTATAAGATGTTATTGATACAGAGATAAATGAAAATTAATTGTTAAATTTATTTTTACTTAAAAGATGAGGTGCTAGTCTGCGACCTGCTGCTTTTCGGTTAACCTGGAGAAACTTATAAATTTATAAGTTTTAGCTTTTGACCAGCCAAGCGTTTAGCGCTGCATTTCACTCGAATATTGCGTAGCCGAGAGCACTCGTCACCTATGCTAGCTGGGAAGAGTCATCTTTGAATAGCGGACAGCCTGGAAGGAGTATGAAGGAATGTGGAAGAATGTTTGCTTAAATGCTTTCGTATTTGTTGATGTTAGATACTATATAATGCAGTACAATGTCTTATCTAGCCATTTCCGTTGAGTACGAATGAACAGGAAGTGAGAGAGGAATATACAACCTGTGTTTCTGTGTGGATATGTGTATATGGAAAACACATGTAAACATACAGAACTACTTTTCTTTCAACACATCAATATCGCTATTCTGAAGTTAGAAGTTAGAGCAGATTTTATAAGGAAATTAAATGTATACTCGCTCGGCGTTTTATTCAATGCATGCCCGTACCTAGAGCAATAGAAGATGAAATATCACTTTATGCCCAAATTATTTGGTTACGAGAGGTATAAACTATTTGGCGTCTAGCGTTCTGTAGTAGGATGCTCGCGTTATGTCTCACACACGATAGAAGATACTGCCTTCCTTACCTATAGAAAGATTCAAACAGCTTGTCTCTCAACTTGTCGACTTATGCTCAAAGAGTATCTGACACAAAGTTCTGTAAAAGTAAGTTTATTTACAAATAAGGTATTTACAGAGAAATAGAAATTTCTTTTAAGATATTTGTTTTACCTGAGAGAGGATACAAGTACCTAAGCGGAGTTCATTATGAAAAAGAATAAGTTAGAAATTTACAGAATTATTATAAGTCCTAACAACTGCCGTTCCGAAGTTTCAGATATATTCTATGTTCCCAAAATGGGAAAATATTTCTAAGCCGTAGGTGTGTTTCATGATTAGGGTTTTTAAGCAAAGTCAAGAAGTAGTATTTCCTACCTTAATTATTTCTTGAAGAGAGATCCGTCGAATCGTGTAATTATGCGCCTTCTTCTGAGGGATTCTATTTGGCCTTGTACGGCTTCTTATATAGTCGAAGATATCTTCGATCGGAGGCTCATATGAGGAGGGATTTTTCTCATTTGGTTCTTAGAAAAGCTTGTTTACGCATACAGTACTAGAGCTAGCAATGTGGGAGGTTGTTGCAGAGGAGTTGGGACTTTCAGTGAGCTTATGCGTCAATCTAGTCGGCCATTTTGATGAAGAGCAACCTGCAACACATTCTGCAATCTGCCTATGTAAAGACGATACACAAAACAATATTGCCTAGTTCATATAAAGCACCAAATAAAGATTATTTGTTTCCGAATGATTACGTTGCAATTAATCATCAGATTAATGTTGAAATTATTAACTAATAAGGATTCCAATTCATTTTGTGTTGTGTTTGAAGTCCAAATATACACATACAAGTAAAACACTTTCTGATTATTACCCAGACACTTTTCGCACTGTAATTTTCAAGTTTTAGTTCTTATTGCCTTGAAGTTGGTAAATAAAGCTCATATAAATCTGTATCCAAAGGCGAGGGTGAAGGAGATTCTGATCAGTTTCTATTAGGAGATATTTCAAAAGAAATCGCAGGAATTGAATATTTTAGAATTGTTTTGGTTACAAAATTGAGTTCGTAACATTAATATTTCTTTGATTTCACCTGGATTATTTTTATTGTGAATATTAGAAACACTCGTTTGCCTATTAATATTTGACTGATTACATTTTTCGTGTACCATTTGGTGTACACAATTTACGGAAACAAAGAATGCTATTCTTCCGCAACGTAAATAAACACCTAAACGTAATAGTGATAATTTTTGGAAATTTTATTACAGATGACAGTTCAGTGGTATAGTGGTCGAATTCTGAGCATTAAAATTAGGTAACAAAGGTATTAAACCCCCTTCTTAACAAATATACGCGTATTTTTAGAAGTCAAAGTGAACAATCGAATATTAACTTTTCTTACTAAACGTCGAATACTAACGAATGTAGAAGCACCAACTGAATCGTCTACGGTGGAATACATTCTATAGTTGTAAAATGTTCACTCACGATAAAGAAGAGAAGAATTAACAGTAGAAAAACCAATGGGTAAATTTGACCCGTTTGAAGTTTAAAGTTTCGACATTTTTATTTTTAATATCATTAATGCGTGATACACTGTGACTTTTATTAATTTCAGTAGGTGTCTTAACCCCGGAAGTTTCAGTGTTGAATAATTTTGATCGTATGTGCCTTACACCCTAGAAGGACCGAGGGGGTCAAAATTGACCCCTTATAAACTTTTAAATTTTTCTTATCCTGTTTTGGTTCCTCCTTATATCCTTATAAGGATGTCTTTTGGTAAAACACTAATTATTATTTTCATCATTTTAGGCCGTTTTTCGTTCTCATATTTAAAAACTTCAGTAAGAGATGCGAGTAATACCGTATTCTGTATTATTAAAAAATGTAGTTTTTTTTCGATTTGTCAGGACGTAGTTATTTACTTTTTGTCTGGCAATAGTGATAACTACTAAATCCAACAAGTATACTGTTCATAGTGAAACAAATTGCTAGTAATTTGGTCTGTCTATATGAATGACTAATTGATATGTTGATGGCTGTTGAATATGAAACCACGTCTTCCTCAGACTGAAATATTAGTGATGATGGTTTTGTAGAACCGTATCAGTTAGAAATGTTACTGAAGTTATTCAAGTTCATAACTCTAGAAAAAGACAAGTGGAAATAGTTGGTGAAAGTGAAGCAAGTCATGAGAAGTATGATCTGAATGCTACTCAATCTAAACGGAAATACGCTTTGCAAAATTTTCATACCAATTTTCAATTTGTAAGTAATTCCTTTTTAACTTCTGCAAACGGTACGAAATGGGTAGTTTCTGATATAGGGGTACCAAAAATCGGCTGACGCGAACAGCAAAAACGTTTTGAGAGAAAACCCGAGTCCAACCCCATACTCAAAGCGAAATATCTTTGACGGGATCAGTCACTAGAGCATGGTGAGTAATTGACGAAGGTATTTTGAAACATATAAAGAAATGTCCAGATACAGAAGCTAGAAGACAACTTGGGGGTGCAAAATGATCGGTTTCTTTAGAAGAATTGGGTGTATTTTTTGGGATATAGTACGTTGGTGGAGCTACTGGTACCAAAGGATTTTCCTTGAAGAACCTTTGGTCGATGACATAGGGAATACTTTGTATCACAAAGAAATGTAACGTAATTGCTTTATAGAAATACTTAAGTTTTTAAGATTCGACATCAAGTCTACAAGAGCTGAGCGGCTTAAAAACAAATAAATTTGCTCTGATATCTGAAGTTTGGTACAGATTTATTTCTAACTGTCCGACATGATACATTCCCGGTGCATGGATCACAATAGATGAACAATTATTTCCTTCTAAATCTCGTTGTGGGTTTCTCCAGTACATTACATCAAAGCCTGATAAATATGGACACAAGTTTTGGCTGGCTGTTGACAAAGATTCTAAAAGTACTATAAATGCATTTCCATATCTTGGAAAGGATGAAGAGCGCAACAGATCTTAAAGTTTGGGGTCTTACGTTTTTGAGAAACTTACGGAGCCGTTTGTGAAGAAAGCGAGAAATGTTACTTGCGACAACTACTTCACGTCCCTTGACTTAGCAGAAATTTGAGACCACAAGGAAAGAGTTTGTTGGGTACAATTAATAGAGCAAGAAGAGCAATTCCGTTTACCGCCCATACAATTCATTTTATCTTATCTTATTTTATCTTAAGAGAAATTCCGAAAGAGATCAAGACTCACAAAGCACATTTATATGACACTAAAGTTCTGAAAGCAAATGATATCACTCTAACAGTTTACCAGGGTAAAGCAAAGAAGAACGTTCTTACTCCAAGCTCATTACATCAAAGTGTGGAAATTGGCCATGATACGAAGAAGAAACCAGGCACAGTGAAATGTTACAACGATACTAGGTATGGTGTGGACGTTTAGATCAGATGACCAGAAAATTTCAGTAAAGCATAGTTCAAGAAGATAGCTCTTACACACATTTAATAACATTTTGGACTTAGCTGGAATTAATGCATGGGTTTTGTACAAAAAAGTAACAAACACAAAAATCAATCGCCGTAATTTCCTACTACATCTGTCTGAAAAACTTACGGATAGAAGAATCAAAAAGAGAAATCAAACAATAAATCGATAATATATATGCTGGTGTTAAGAAACCGGACGGGAAACAAAGAAAATGTCAAGTGTGTGAATACTGTGAGAAGAACACAAAAGGTATACTGTCGTGCCACAATGCAAGAAAATTGTATGTAAAAAGTGTACTGCAGCACAAACATCATCATAACGTGTGTAAAATGCGTATGGAAATTTGATGTTCGTGCATGAGTGTGTACCCCAGTATGTACGTTAAAAATTTATTGCTGTACTTAAAATAGATAACAAAAGAAAATGTTGTGAAGCTTAATATGAAGAGGGAAACTCAAAAAGCAAAATTTATAATTGGTTAAATTTTCAGTTAGTTTAGGTTCGGTTTTCAATATAGACTATGCAATAGGACAATTTTTACATAATAATAGAATTGAAATTAAACTATCAAGTAATATAAGTGTATCTTTATATTAATGTATTATTGAGTTAGAATAAACAGCAAAATCTAATGTCTCTGACTTCAAAACCACAGAAAATGCTGAAGGGTCATTTTTGACCCCTCGGTCCTTGTAAGTAGTTCAAAAGTTCGGTCCTTCCAGTGTTAACGCATATTCGTTGGAACAGGTAAAATAAAGTCGGTGGTGTTAACAACATAATTACGTACACGTCGTTAACATAAAGCGTTCACATTCCTTGTACTTCTTTAACATAGAAAAATGTAACACATGTAACGAAGTTTTTGTGGGTTGTATTAAGTGGGACAATAATTACCGTTTTTGACTATCAATCTGACGTCCCGGGTTAAATGCTCTCCTACCTCGTTATTTCTTCGAATAAAACGATAGCTTAAACTATTTACAGAATTCAATCAGAGATTCTTCTCCGGTTGGAGTGATGAGATGCATAACTAGCTAGAATCAGAATGTGAACTGTGTGTTTTGTTTGTTCTTTAGTGTATTTATAAATGAATCTAGTTTCAATGTTTTCCATTGACCTTTCTTTCTCCCTGCCTTCCATTACGTTTTCTTTTCACGACTTTGTTCCTTCTTCATTCTCTCTTTCTCTTTGTGTTTTTGTCTTACTAACTCCTTCTCCGACATACACTATCTGTCTTTATAACTGTGTATGTGTATTTATTCTATCTCTGGCGATTATTATAAACACTAGCTCATTCCTGCTGTGATCATCCCCAGAATCTTCCGAATGCTAAACAAACCCTGTATCTTCTGCGCTAGGTCCACCCGATCCGTCTCGGTCATATTAACCCGGCATTGAAGGAGAAGTATATCATTTATCAGAGTGACAGGTATATTGTGGCAACTTCTAGGTTACTTATTGGTATCATGCTTAACGGTCATCTATCCTTATGCAATCGTCGCAAGACAGTATAGTAGTGGATTCTTGATTGTTGTGTACAAAGATCGATGATAATAACCGTGGAGTCGAACCTGCAGTCTTACGTAATGTGAATCTATTCCACTACTGGACGCATCGGGCGTGTTACGATTAAGCAATGGGGAATGTCCAGCAGGTGGTAAAGGACGTATAATATTAATAAAACGATTTGGAGAGAATTCATAACATTTCTTATATCTTGGAGTGTTTCAAATTCTTTGGTAACGTATTTTTGCGGCGCTTTTTAAGAAATTCTATAACTCGAGAAAAGTCGATACGTTGATATAAGTCTACTGTTGGTGGAAGTTTTATTCTTTAGGCCGATCTCAAAGCATGTCTTTCGAGAATGGAAAGGCGTTCATATACGTCGTTTGGAGCAGCGATCTAATTGGTGTGTCCATATGTTAGCGCAGGCGTATGAAAACTGTAAGTTTTTTAAGACTATCGGCGCATGTAAGCCCCAGGAGGTGACAGTCAATCGTTAGAATAAATTTAGACGTTATGTTTAAATGTTGTTCATATGTAGCTTAGAATTGAAGATGACTCCTAAATATATGTCTTGTGAATGATTTTTGACAGGAATTTCGTTGCCAGAGATGTGAAAAAGATTAGCGTTTCGGCGGACACGAGAGTGTCAACGAGGTGAAAAAATGATGAACGCGTTTATTTTCATGATGTTTATAGTTAGTTTCCACTTTGTGAAGGCATTGACAGAAGTTTGTAAATTTCTTTTTATTGCGTGCATAGTGTTTCCGATAGTGAGGAAGGCTGTGCCATTAGCACATTGATATAACTATATTTGTGGCGGAAGTTAAGGCATGTATGAAACATACATAGTATATAATAATGGCGAAAGGACAGGAAGTTGAGGGACATCACAGTGGAGAAAGATAGGATGAGAAAGAGTAGAGTTTATATTAAAGTACATCTTGTTTATAAGAATGAGTAAATGAGACGAATATAAGAGGCAGGAAGATTAAAGGATTAAAACTTGTATATTAAACCAGTGTGCCAAACTCTATTGAAGGCATTCTCAAAGTCAAAAAGCAGTAAGCAGGAATGTTTAGAAGTATTGTACTGATTGGTAATGGCATTTGATAGACGAAGAAGTTGATCGAGCGTGCTTATCTGGGGACGAAAACGTTCTTGATGAACATAATAGGTGCTGTTCGTTGAGATGTTCATGAAGGCGGCGGTCTAGGATTTGTCGAAGATTTTTCTGAAACGGCATGCTAATTAACTAGATAGGGCGCTAAGATGAAAGGTTGTTAGGAGGTTTGTGTGGTTTTATAAAACGAAGTGTCATTGAGACGTTACAGCATGTTCGTAGTATGGAAGTCAACACAGTTGCTAACAATGAGTGAACATGTGGGAAGATGATTGGATAAGCTTGTAGATTATATTGTGAAATCCTGGAGCTGTGCTTTTTTTCGAATGACTGACTGATTGAATATCGTAACTGTGATGGGTGATGTAAGAAGTGTATCTTTGAGCTGGTGATGAGTGCTTGGTTGTAAGTAGGGCTGTCGATTCGTGTAAAGTTGTTCAATTCTATTGTGAAGTGCGGTGCGGTGGGTGTGAAGTTGGTTTGGAGGAAATCTGCAAAAGCATTGGTTTTGTCTTGGTCAGTAGTTAGAGATTCGTCATCGGATATGAGAGGATAAGTGGTTCGCGGATATTTGCCTGTTAGTTGGTTAAATTTTGTCCAGAACTTTGTTACATGACATAGTGTTGAAAGTCGATTACACGTCTTTATCCATCTGCATCTTTTGTAGGCGTCAAGGTAGTTTCATATAATTCGATTCCATCGTCTATGATGTGTTAATGATTCATGTGCATGTGTAGTCCCTGAAAACTCTGCGTGATGCTGAAATGATAGTTCGATATTGCGGTGGTACTAGTGGTTTGTGTGGTTGTTATGTCTTAACTGAAATATATTTTTTGGTAGCTTGATCAATCGTAGAGGTGAGATTGTCAATGATACCGTGCATATCTTGTTATGTTTGTAGTTCTCTAACGTTTTCCAATGATTTTCTTATTTCATTATGATATGAGCTACAATATTCGTTTCTGTAGTCAAAGTGTTTGATGATTTGTTTGTGTTGCTTGTTGGTGTTCGGTGCTGCTATATCTAACAGAATGGGTCCATGATCGCTTTCGAAAGGAGGGAGTACTCTGAAATTGACTATAGTCAGGAATGAAGAACTGATATATTTTATATTGGTCTGGATGGTGATGGTAGATTATGAATTTCAGCATTTAATGTGGTATTTACGAACTGGCTAAATTGTTGTTTTTCTGCATTAGATCTATTGTGAAAATGTATGTCGGCCATGATGAGATAGTGTCGGTAATGATTCTCAATATGCTGAAAAACTGATAAGGAATTGCGTGACTGGGACGGATATAGATTGCACAAAACGTAATTACTATTTCTTTCGTATATATGGTGGCTATTGTGTGTTCCGGTAGATGCAGATGAGAAGGTAGTGAGTGAGATCTAGTTAGAATACTGCTATAGTAGCCTATTGCTGTACCTCTTTGGGCTCGGACTATGTATGGGAGACACTCTGAGGGAATGAGTGCGTATTTTTTCATTCTGATCGATTGTCGAGGTGTAAAGAAAGTTTCATTGAGTGCGAAGGCCATGACATGCCCTTCTCGAAGAAATTGTTCAAAGAGTAATTTATGTTTGCGAATGGATCTAATATCGAGAAATAAGAAAGTTAATACTAAGCATATAATTCTAAAGCCCATAGTCAGATGCATTTTCAAGAGATTTGACGATGAAGTGAGGGCCAGAATACGTAGCGTTAAGTTGGACTCCGAAGATTGTTTTTGATGCAGTGGTGATTTGTTTGAGAATGTGATTTGGTTGGAATGGATGAATGTTCTGTAATACTATTGTAGTGAAACGAAGCAAATCATCTATTGTGATGGTTTATTTCAGAGAGTTATCCGGTATGGTGGGTTTTTCTGTGGTTCTGAGTAGTACTGTCAATTCTGGTTTCTCTGGGAGTGGTGCAGATCGTTGTTGGCCTTTGTTGCTGTAGGTTGGATGGTTCTGATTACATATATAGCAGGAAGGAGGTTTCTGAAGATGTGTGCAATTAGAAATTGAATGATTTTCTTTGCAGAGTCAACAGATAGGTGTATTCGGACAATCTTTTGTCTGATGCTGATTGTATGCTTGACAGCTTTAGCAACGCATAGGTATAGGATATGATGTTTTGGATGGTTTTACTATATGAATGCACCTATAGATAGATGCTCCATTTAGGAGAAGGTCATCAGTGGTATCTTGAGAGTCAGAAAGAACTCGAACTAGATACGTACGTCTGGGTGAACACATAATTTGAATGCAACGTTCGATTCTAACGTAGTTCATCAGTGATTTCTTCCTCAGAATAATCTAGTGGCACTCCTTTGATAACCACTGAAAGTGTCGGTAGCTTTTTTGGAGCAGGTGGTTTCCTTTTTGATGACTGATTTAGAAATTGAATGTTGGGTTTTGAATCGAAAATTTCGAAAGATATTTAGTTTCTGATTTAGTGAGCAAACTGTTGGTCTATTGATTTTATGATGATGCGTATCTTAATAAAGGTTATTTCATGGATAACCGCGCGAGGAAGATATTTCCGAAGTTAATGCATTCCTAGATTTGGTGGCTAAAATTTTGGATCAACGTTTCTCAGAAGAAACCTGTGGATAGTAGCTGAATCAAGGTTTAATATTGAGTTTTTCCTTAACGATATAATAAGCTGTTGAACGCCCATGGATTCAGAAGCATTCCCTGAAGCTGAGCGAAGGCTTGAGCGAGATTTGGAGCGTGGTTCCTTGGACTTTGGAGACAATGAAGAGTCACTGCGTCTCTTGCCAGATGATCTTATTCGATCCTCCCCAAGGATGGATACATTCATCCCCTTCGGGCAAAAAGTGATTCTCCAGGAAATGCATATTCTCTTCATACCTATGGTCGTAGCTCAGAACGTTTGAAGGTTCAGTCAAATTAATGTAGTGTACAGTCCAAAAAGATGAATAATGAAATGTGGTTGATCAGTCTTTGTGCAATAACTGCTTTTCTCAAGCTAACTTCTCCCTCCGGGACTGAATATTGTCGTCGATCTTAATGAGACCACACACTCACTTTTCTCGCCAATGCGTATTGCAACACAAGTTCCTCGGTTGCAAGCTAACGAATCCCAGCTAGACTAGATTAAGTCAGGTCTTCAAAGTAACTGCTGTGTACAAGAAAATGAACAGTCTCTGTGCAATGACTGCCTTCTCAATCTAACTCCACCCTCCGACAATGAACAATGCCGTCGATCCTAAATTACAGGTATGTGTACTGTTCTCGCTTGTTCGTGTACGTCACAAGGTTCTCGGGAGCACACTAACCATACAAGTTAGAGTAGGTTAAGTTGCATCAATGATTTTCCCCGCGTCTTGCTAGTTACCGGTGTGACTAGCCCCTCCCAAGGGTTGCGCCCTCACTTTAGGGAAGTGGTATTGAAGGATTGTAGAGTAAGAATGAGCTGGGTTTCAATTAATCTTTATTGATCTTTGATTTTCATAAAATTTCTTTCCAGGATATCATAAGCATTATGCTTATAACCATATTTTTTGGATCGGATGATTATGATATGGTAAATGGGTATGAAGTGCTACACACGTCATAAAACTTTGAATAACAATTGGACGAATGAGTGATCCTACATGCCTCTTCTAGCTAACATGGTACAACATGCAATAGCGATTTAGGATATTATATTACGAATAACGATTATAAAATGAAAATGAAAAAAAAAAATAACTTTAAAATTATGATAAATATAAAATTACAATTTAAATAGATCAATAATGAAGTTAATCCGATTATTAATTTAAAAAGTTGTTTACTTCGATTTAAGGTCAATCTCACTGCTGCCATCTATGAAGCACTAACATAAACTTTTATAAAACCATTGCTATTATGTAGTAAGCTATTAGGAATAACGAAACAAATTGAAATAACTAAATTACATAAAAAGAAAAACACTTTAAACTGCACATAAAGATAGAAGAGGATAGAGGAAGCTGCCTGAACGTATTATACTTTTTGCATTTGAATTTTATTTATAGTTTAGGCACATATGGCTCACGCCGTGATGTTGGGCGAAATGCTGTCTGGGGTCGGCGATGCTCAAAAGTTAAGATACAATTCCGATAGATGCTTGGTGGACTGAGGGAAACAGTGGAAAACCCTAGGTCAGGTCAGTCCGCTACTGGTACCGAACTGGGGACCTCTCGAATACGAAACCAACTCTCTATTGAGTAAGGAACGGCCGCTGGAAACAAAACAATATTAATATTGATATTTATCACATACACGCACATATACATCTATTTGTTTGGAATTAGAAAAAAATAACACAAATATCCTCAATATATATA
>JAGDQP010028867.1:12072-23817 GCA_022664845.1 Lepisma saccharinum
TAATTTCGCATAATGCATAGTTTGTGTATTGCTAATAACATCATCTTTGTAAATGTAAATAACATATTGTACCCGTAGGGAAAGATATAGGTTTTGTCGTGTCTATCTGTCCCCCCTAGATCTCAGCAACTGTAAGCTTGACAGAGTTGAGTTATTCACCGTTGGATTCGTCACACTTCAACGGTGGGGAAACATGTGACTTAGACTCTGAAACTTACAGGTCCGTTTCATTTACTTAATTTTCTCAGTTTCTTTTATGCATTTTCACATGGAAGTAATACAGAAGTTAAGTTTACGATTCGCCATGGTCTGAGACGGTGGAGCAAATTATAATATTGACTCTAAATGTGGAAGTTTCATTGGTGTCTTTTCTAGATCTCAGTAACTACAAGTCCGACAGAGATCAGCCATTGGATTTGAAATTGTCTCAAACCATGGAATAATCTTTTACATAAACTCTAAAACTGCTAGGTGATTTTTAATTACTTAGTATTCTCCATCTGTATGCTTCTTTTTCCCCTAGATCTCAGTAACTGCAAGTCACACAGAGGTAGCTTATACACCATTTGATTCGACATGGTCCGAAACGGCGTGGAAACTTACAATTTTGACTATAAATTTGGCATTTTCTTTTGAATCACTTAGTGTTCTCCATTTGTGTTCCTAATAGATATCTGTAACTACAAGTCCGACAAATATAATCTACACCGTTGCATTTGTCATGGGCTAAAACTGAGAGGTACTTTTCAATCGCTTGCAATTCTTCATTTATGATCCTCCTAGATCTTATTTAATACAAGTGCGCCAGAGATGATCCATAGAGCATTGGAACCATAATGACCTAAAAGCGTTGAATAGTCTATGATTGTGACCCTAAAACTGTCAGGACCTCTTCTAGATCTCAGTAACTACAAGACCGACAGATATGATCTGTACACCGTTGAATTAGTCATGGTAAGAAACGACGAAGAAAACTGTGAATATGACTCTAAATCTGGCAGATCCTTTTCAATCCCTTAGTACTCTCCATTTATGCCTTTCCGCAAATACGACAGAGATAAATCATACAGCACTGGATTCTTAAAGGTGGGAAACCGTGGGATAACCTATAACTTTGCACATTATAGCATGTGGATTCAGAAGGCAGTGCAGCAAATCTAAGGTAATTAGAATGAAAGTGCAAATTCTTCTTAGCCTGACATCATATATTTAATTGCAAACTTAATTTCAAAAAGTTTCATAATTCTTTATTCTACTTCTTTTGTATCAACGTTCCTCTTGCTTCAAATTTAATTTCCGAACTTCCTAAAATCTACCGAGAATAAAAAATACATACATATATAAAATTTAAATACGAGCACTTAACGAGAGAAAGAAAAGAGCAGAATTGAGACACAATGTGACGTTACGAGGACGTGTGCTTTAAAGCTCACCCCAACAACTGTTTTTGGGGCAATATTTGCCATCGCACCTACAGGTTTTCGTATGTTTCGGTCTTAGTTCATATCGGAAAAGTTGTTGAAATAGCAGTGTAATAACACGTTTAATATAGTTAAACTAATGTAGTTGAAATCATTGAATATCGCAATTGAATCACAACCAGACATGATACAGAAAAAACAATGTTGTTTTCGAACTTAACACAACGGTTTCCATTAGAATCATATATTTTCATCTTTACCGCAGAACCATTGCAGTCTAGTGTTATCAGTATCATTCTTTATATTTCCGATATTTTTTCATAGTTTAATATTCACTGATAACCCTTTATTTTTTATATCTTTTATAAGTAATAATACAACTATGTATTTATGAACAAGAATAAATATTTTTTACATATTTGGTTTATCCTCTTCATGACCATAATTGCAGGATTCCGAAAAAAGAAAGAAATTTACATTTACAATTTACAACTCCTTCAGGGGCTCCAACAACGAGATTAAGAAATATCTTAGAATTGGAACATGGAATTAAGAACCTTATACAAAACGGACTCACTTCAGATGGCGGTATGCGATAGTGAGGAGCACAAGTTGAAGTTATTACCGATAAAAGAAGTCCGGTCGGAGGGTCAAGATAATATCCGACAGGGCAAATATACTTTACCCATGGGGCAACACTGTATCCTAATTTCGGAACAGGATTCCTCATTAAGAACAGTATCCTTCCAGCAGCTCATAAAATAGAATTCTTAAACCAAAGAATACCCTACGTTACAATACGCACTCGATGCTGCAACACGGCTCTAATAAAAGTTTATGCACCGATCGAAGAAGCTGATTGAAACGAATAAATTATATTCTATGATGAGCTAAAAGGGCTGGTTGACCGATTACCGAAGTATAATTCGAAAATTTAGTTTGGTTATTTCAACGCAAAGGTAGCGAAGGAAGAAAAGTATAAACCTACTTATAAATGCAGCCTTCACGAAAAAAGATCAATAAAAATGGAAAATGACTGATAACTTTCGTGATTTCGAGAATACGCACGTTGAGCACAAAGACTAACACAAACATACATGTCTATCTCTGAATTACCAAATGTTCAACCAGATCGATCGCGTATTAGTAGATAGACGAAGAAACATCAACATAATGGACGTTGATCTTAAAGAGAGGCGGAAGGTGACACCGACCATCAATTAGTGATAACACAAGTAAGGGAAATGTTGTGCGAAAGTTATCGCGAATAGAGAAAGAGAAGGATGAAAACAAGCTAAATTCGAAGTTAAACGATTACGTAATCCGAGCATAAAAGCACGTTACAAACTTGAACTCTCAGATTGGTTCGAAATCTTAGCCGACTCGAGTAATAATAATGAAGATGATATTAATAATGAAGTTGATGTAAGTAAGATGTGGGAGGCAATTTGTGATACAGTGCGGGGCACAGCGAAGGAACGCGTAGAGGAGAAAAAAAACAAACCTTAGTTTGATAAGAAATGCTGTAATGTTCATGAGGAACGAAAATAAGAAAGGCAACGAATAATAAGAAATAAAAGCAAAGTAAACACCAACCACTACAATAACGCGAAACGAAACGACACACATGGGTTCAGAAAGAAGAAGTGAAGATATCTGACGCAGAAGATTCAGGAGATAGAGGAAAGCGGCAAATTAAATAACATACGAGATATATACAAAGGCTAAATTCGTTAAGAACATTTTACCAGCCGAGATGAGGAATGATTATAAACGAACGTGGAGATCTTCAGATGGATCCGACTAAAATTGAAACTTATACTCGAATAAATATCTAAGTAACATCCTCAAATAAAAATAAACTACGCGTACGAAAATATGAGGCGTAAAATATCCATACTTTGAGTAAAAACTGACTTTGGTCTAGCAAGCCTTCGTGCAAAGTATGAATATTTTGTGCCTCATTTTTTTTCTGTTATTTATAAAAACGTTTTCCGTGATTTTTTATTTAAAAATGTTACTTAGACATGTTTGTTATCTAAAAATGTTTGTTCGCGCAAAAGCTTCAACTGTACAAGTGTGGAAAAATTATTTCGACAAACTTCTTAACGTACACACACACACAAAAAAACAGGAATATGAAATCTAAACGGCAGAACCGTGGATACCCGAACCTAGCGACATCAAGATCGAACTATCGATAAATAAATTGGTACATTTAAAATCCCTAGAAATAAACCATATTCCAACCGAATTAATTAAAAAGGGAGAAACGGCACTAATCAAGGAGATTGATAAATGTTATATGGAGTAAGAAGGGGCTTTCAAAGGAATGGAAAAACTCAATAATAGCTCTGATTTACAAACAAGGCAACAAATCGGACTGTACGAATTATAGCGAAATCTCGTTACTTCCAACACGTTACAAAGTAGTAAGTGATATTTTGTTAACACGCCTAAGTATATTCGTAAATTAAATAATTGGATATAGAAGAAACAGATCCACGTTGGACCAGATTTTCCCCTTGGGCCAAATATTGGAGACGAAATGGAAATACAATTGGACTGTTCACCAACTATTTATTGATTTTAGGAAAGTATATAATTCTATCGAAAGCGACAAGTTATATAGTATCCAGATACGGTATGGAATATCGAAAATGCTTGTTCAGCTAGTGAAGATGTGTCTCAGGAATCCAGGAATCCCATAAGCAGAGTACGGATAGGTAATAATATGTAAGATAGTTTCAAGATTTGCACGGATTGAAACAAGGGGATGCCTTGTCCCAACTACTGTTTAACTTTGCGTTATAATATGAGATTTTAAAATTAAAGGGGACTACAAGGGCAAACATTGAATGCTTTGAGACAGCTGTTTGTATTCTGTTCGGATTATGTAGATTTAATAGGGGAGGATATAGATACACTACAAAGTAACACCGATATCTTAGTAGAAGTCTGGGATAAGATAGGTCTATATGAAAACACAAAGAAAATAATAAAGATGATAACAAGCCGAAACACAGGGAATGTAGGAATAAAAAAAGGATAAAATCATAGATAAAGTAAACATATTTAAATACTTGGGAGCATACGTGACAAGAAAAAATGACGTCACGGAAGAAATAAAAAGCTGCTTAGTATCGGGAAACACGTGTTTCTATTCAGTTCCAAAACTTTTAACATCGCGATTATTATGAAAGAAATTGATATTGAAAATATAGAGAACAGTTGTTCTGCCGGTAATACTTTACGGTTGCGAAAATTGGAGTAACATGAAGATAAATTACGTGTGTTTGAAAATTAAGTTTTTAGAATTATATACGGGCCAAAACGGGACGACATGACTGCAGAATGGAGGACGCTGCATAATGAAGAACTCCATGGACTGTACGATTCACCAGATGTAAAAATAATGAACTCACAACGACTAAGGTGGGTAGGCTATGTAGCTCGGATGGGGGGAAAACAAAGATTATATTCTAGCCTGGTTGGAAATCTGAATGTAAATAGATTGTTGGAAAGACCGAGACGTCATTGGGAAGACAACATTAGAACAGATTTTCGAGAAATATACGGCTGTGATGAAAACTGGCTTGATTTTGCCCAGGCTAGAACCAATGGCGAACGTGTGTTACTGCGGAAATGAAATTGCGAGTTCCATAAGCCATAGAGTTATTTAGTTAGTTAATAGGTAATTTTGGGTCAGACTGGATGGATTATGATGGGATGAATAGGTTGAATGAAGAAAGTGGGAGGAACCGGGAGAACTCCGAGAAACCCCACGCACTTTGTGTTTGTCTACCACAAAGTCCACGTGACATGAACAGGAATCGAATCTACAATCTCTAGCAACGAGGTGAACGCTATACTGCCGTATATGATGGGCATTTTCAGTTCCTCTACTCTATGTGTGAATGTCTAAATATCTCACATTTATTTGGTTTATATATCTTTCATCCGATAATTAATAATATTTTGAGAGTTTGATCACATATTTGTATGATTCTCTTATCAGAGAATACACATTTACTTTCGTAAACATTATAAGTTATTTGAAACATCACTGTAGTCGTATAGCCTCCATAAAAAGTACACTTTCATCTGTATGGAGTTGATTATTTTTATAGGAATACCTAAAATATTTATGAAAATTAGGTAGCTCTTTCGTAAACTTACTGAAAGTAATCAATCTCCGCTGATTATATATTATCTATACATGAGAACCACTAAAATGTAATTGGGTAACGTTAACTACCTGTCCATATACTTGAAATATGTACTTTAATTATTGATCGGATATTTGCAATGAATTACGAACACCTCAGTACTAATGTTTTCGCCATTTTCCGAAGACACAGGAAAATTAAATTTATTTTCTTGGCCTTCATACACTAATATCCCCTGACACCTTGCTATGGCTGTTTCGGCGATATATAAATCTGTGCAATTTGCGTGGATCTCTTTCCTATGCCTCTCTATTTCCAAAGAGACAATTTGTGTTCCTAACAAATGTAATTGCTTTTGAACTGCCTCATTTAAAATCGTCGAATTATACCTTTGGTCACTACATCTCGTGTCAATGAACAGTGTTTTCTCTTTCCATAGTAGAACTCTTAATATGTTCTCTACAAATACCGTAACGATCAGGAAGATTCACGCGACTGGTCAACTTCCACAAAATCGCAGGAGACAATCAAAGAACAACATTCCACAACTGATTCAACGATTCAACAACCAATTGAGCCACCACGGCCCCTGTAACAGATATTTGGAATCACATACATTTCTTGCTGTATGCAAAACTAGAACTTTTATGATTTTTAAATGTCACATGCAAGTCAATACTTCTGAATCGCTAAAAAAAATAGCAAGAAGAATTCAACTTACAATTTTCCCCAAGCTAAACTTTCGCAATACCTGTTTTAAATAAGCAACAAACTGTAATTACTAGTCTTACAGGATTTTCTGATGTAAAGTAGATTTAAGTACAAATATCACCACAAACAAACTGCCCTCGCGTTTGGGGTTAGAACAAAATATGAATGAATTATTGTTTACTTTGCCAAAAAAAGAAAATATATTTCATCAGCATAAGAGTCAAAGATCACCACATTATGATTACCAGAAAAACGAGGAATAGAATCACAAGACGGTGAAAGGTATTTGTGGTGTCAGCGCGAAATTTAAATCGATTATGAATGATATATTAGCTACAAATTCTTGCAAATCACATACTCTCCTTTCTGTAGGGATGTACATTTTAAAACGAGGATTGGCGCATTGCACATGTGAGTGTTTCGCTATTTGGTGGCATAATAATGCTTCCTGTGCTTTCAAATCTTAATAGGTAGACGTTAAAACTTTACCATTTACGTTCAAAAGCATAAGTAACAAAATGTCAATGCAAATGTTGAAATGTATTCAAACAATCGTACAGAAAAGAGGCACAAACATCTCATAGGAAGCAACATGATATATGATAATCGTCTTACCTTTCAAAGCTAAAGCTTATTTTTAGTCTTTCTTTCAACTGAAATCTAATACATTATTGTAACCTTGCCATTATGGGTATAAGATGAAGAACTTGTAAAAATAAAATGAATAAAATCTTCCAAATTTCAAATATTTACACCACTAGTCGCGTTGCACCTATCGGATGACTGATGATGACATGTACTTCATAATTTTATCAGTTTCATATTCTTTCTTACAGGAAATTCGGTAAAGTTGATAAGAAAGAGAGCAAGTACTACATTGAGTTCATGTCTACAGTTGCGAACATGAATTTAACGAACTTACATAGCTTCGTCAGATACAGAGACAATGCCGTACTACGTAATATGTCGTTAAGCGAGATACAACTGAATGTAAGTGACTGAATTTACGTAATACTGTGCATGAAACAGAGAATTTTAGATGTAGAGTAGGTTTTCAAAGTTAGTTGAAAAGTGACAGAAAAATTCTAGACAAGCATCGATCAGTGAGTGAATACCTACACCTTAAGGGGAAAATGCCAAGAAAGATTTGTAACATATATCATACAAATACATTAGAAAGAAATGTAATTTTATACAGTACAGTTAAAAGTTGTCTGGCTAACCGAATGTGGAAGCACATAAGTAATATACCCCCCCCCCGTTACTAACATTTTGTGGAAAATTGCATGATTTTTTCATTTCTGGCTGTTAGCAAGGAGTCAATTTTCCAGGGCTCTACAATACGCGGTGTCGCAGTTTTTGGTTACAATGTACAAAAGGCTGCGGCACCTCTTTCCGCACTCCTATGAAAAGCTACGGCCCCTATTTTCAACCCCTATTTATAAAAACTACGAAGTTCTTTTTCAACCACTACTTAACATAGCACAAATTACAGAGGCTACGACCAAAGACCATATTTTTTTCGCATTTGGTATGAGGACACCAAAAAGTATATACAAAAAAGTGGTAACCTCGAGGTCAAAGGTCAAATATTTAACTGTGTATAGCTCGTAAACGACGAAACATATTGAGATTGTTTTTTCACATTTGGTATGAAGGCATTGAATAGTATATGCTGATCTCGATGTCAAAGGACAAATATTTAACCGTGTATAGATCGAAAACGAAGAAACAATGTTAAAATTCTGCTTTCACAGTGATATGTATTTTGGTGTGCTAAAGTCAAATTTGAAGCTAGTCTGTTAACTTCGTCCCTCGTGGTCGTAGAATTATGAAACTTATAATACAATGTATTTTAGTCACGGGAATGTTAAAAATAAGAACTGCATGTTTTTACCTGTTGTAGTTCACGAGATATGATGGTTCGAATATTTCAAATTTTGCTATTTTGGCGCCAGGACTATGAAAACCTCAAATTATGTTACTTTTTCACGGTAATACGGAATTTGAAAACAACTTCTTTCTACCTATTATCACTTCCAAGATATGGCGGTTCGAATTTTGTTGAATTCACACATTTTAGACGCAAAATTGAGAAACTCGCAGATTATATGTTATTTGGGTCGGTGATGCCGAATGTGAAATTTTCTTCTCTCTACCACCTACCGTTTCCAAAATATGGCTGTTCAAATTTTGCATTTTTGGTCCCAGAACTATGAAAGTCGCAAATTATATGTTATTCGGGTCGGTGATGTTTCCGTAATATGGCAGTTGGAATTGAGAAACTCGCAGTATTTGGGGTTGGTGATGCTTGCTTTTTCCCAACATAGCAGAGATTACACTGGGCTTCCACCTTAGTCTACACTGTAACTGAACTTGTCTCGCGCTAAATGCACAAAACCTTTAATGTGCCTATTATTTCGTAGCTGTCCATGTATTCGCAAAGCTGCAGGAAAGCAGGTTAATTGTAATAATTACTATATTCACAAGACTTGATTTTTTTTTAGCAGAACTCATATTCGCAATTACACACAAGAAATAATCTCTTATTTGTTCTTTGACCACATACTAAACGTCGAACATAAGAAGTACACGTTCGGTATAGGATTTCATAGATTATACAGAAAATTGGAAAACTCAATGCGCATGTCGCGATTTGCCGGCAAATTATAGACCGACGAGGTGTTGGAGTAGGTATTAATGTGAAATTCCTCTAAAGATAGAATTTATCTTAACTATGAAACCCGAATATCAATATCCAAACACCCAAAATATGCGACATTCTATTTTGTGATCAATAATTACCATGTTAGAGGGTGTAAAACATTTTTTCATGGTATAAAAGACCAATTCGGCCCAGCTTTAATGAAGTAAACTAAAACACGAACACTAACCAACAGTCAATTATAAAATTGAAGGGAGCGCAAGAATGTTTACCAATTCTATACCCAGGGGTAGAATCACATTATTTAAGAGCTCATACCAAACGCGAATATATTAAAGTGGGAAAAGTTTATCAGAATTGCATTGTAATTATAAAGAAAAACGCGAGATACACCACCTACCACTGGTAACATCAAGTATGTTCAACCATATTTTTTAATATCTCCTTTTTCATTCCGAGAATAGCCAAGTGAGCAGCACAACAGAAAGAAATTGAGAACAAAGTATACCATGTTGCTGTATACGACTTGCTTGTAGTAATGCTAGTACTAAGAGATCGAATTTAATTCTGTTATTACAAAAGCAAAATAAAATTGCCACAATTTTACAATATGTGATTTAAAGTGTCAAGAACGTGGACTATTATTGAAATTGGAAGCTGTGTCCTTTAATTACCTCAAGACACTCTCAGGAAAAGAGTGAAGCACTATTTTAAATAACTGTGGGAGGTAGCAGAAGAATAAGTACGTATTTACTTGCCAGTTATTCATAAGCAACTAAATAAATGGAATATTGAAAGTATTGCACATAAATTCCTCATATATGGGCACTCTCAAAATAAAGGCAATAATCTGCATTGTGTTATAGAAAACACCTAAAAGTCGGTCCAATCTATATGCCAGAATAGTATGTTTCTTAATTTGAATGGCCTCAGAAAGAAAAAGAAAGGTCCTCCGTATTATGTTCATGTGGTTAAGCATGATAATTTCAATGATTTAAAAACATTGCATGAAGAAAGGTGTAACAATTTTACCATGAACAGTAATCAACCAATTTTTACGTAGTGTGACAGTGTGTATGGTCTTGGGAGAGGGAACAAGCTTTTTATGGCTAACTCAAATATACCTTTTGCAGTTTATCTATGAAAACTTTCATATTCGATCCATACTAGTTCAGGCTGGTTTTGGAAATGCATAAGTATATCTATAAAACTAGGTAAAGTTCCCGACAAACAGTTTCCCATGTAGTTGCAGAGAAAATCATACTTTCCTTTCGCTCTATCTATACATGCACAAATACTATAAAAACGAGTTGCAACTAGTTTTAAAGCATTTTAGTCAGGAATAGAAAGACATATCGTATAACTGAAATTATGAGGTGCAAAAATCGAGACAACAAGCGTTCCTATAGACAACATTTTGTCAGTCTGTTCTACAAGTAGCCTTCTCCTGGTAAAATTAGCATTCCTAGTTTTCGTTTCATTCAAAGTACATCAAAAACTGCTTGTCTTTCTATCAAATCTTCCATACAGAATTACAATTCAGAGGCTAGATTCTACTTAAAATTATGCTGAAAGTATTTCAAATGTCAGTTTTCAATCTATGTCGCGATTATGTAAATTTATTCTTTTCTTCTTGAAATACATGTTACAGATACTTAAATATTGACTCCATGTGGTCGCAAAGCGTGAAGTACAGACATATTTAATCAACTTAATTTTCTATTTAATATACACCACCTGTGTAAGTTTCTTCCCATAAAAATATAAGCAAGCTCTCTCCAATACCACATTATTCGACTATTTTCGAATTTCAATGGCACCTCAAATATTATGTTCTAATGTCTCTTTCACCAAAAACGGGCTCTCAATTAAGCCGTATTGTGTTTCATTACAGTTGCTTTTACATAAACAATGCCACTTTTCTTAATATATATTCAAACACCAAAAATATTCACAACTTTCATCTGAAAAAAAGTTTACGATGCGGCGTACTCACATTTGCAACTTTTCCCCCTATAAATTCTTAGAATATTCCCCAATTTATTCTTCTCTACAATACATTATTATTAAATTACAGTTGAAAGACTATGTTCTACCTGAATTGCATACTAAAATGTCTCTTTCATGATATTTATAGCTAAATATGGCCCTCCAAAGTGGTACTTTAATGGCAAAAACACATATAAAGCACCAACTATCAAAACACTCAGTAAATATGAGTTGGAAGATGTCTCACACACGTTTCGTATATTTTATTTAGCCATTCAAAGCAACGAGGATTTGATATTAGAGTGAATTCTACTAAAACAGAGTCGAAAAACAGTATATGTATGTCTTATTTACCCATTCAAATTAGATAACACCGAAATGTAACTGGAAACGTCATCACACGTCATCCGAAAGTAACATTATTTTCTTTTTGCATTTACAACTTGTTTGTTTTTTGTTGGCTGTAACAGATTATTTTTCTAATAAATTCCATATTTTGTACAAACACTACAATATCCGAATAATTTGGCTAATCATATTATGCTGCAAATTAAATACCCAGCTTTCTGCAGCCCCGGTAAATATATGAGTAGTTAAGAAATAATATATGCATTCAAGGTGTTTCTCAACCACCACTAATAGTCCATGGCGCCAGACGTGTTACAGTGTAGACTAAGGTGGAAACCTTGTGTAATTTTTTATATTGGGAAAAAACAAACATTATGGACACCAAATAATATAAATTGAGGCTTTCAAAGTTCTGGGACAAAAAAAGCAAAAATTGATCCGC
>JAGDQP010028868.1:0-23816 GCA_022664845.1 Lepisma saccharinum
AGGAAAAGAGAAATACCGTCAAGTTGGAATAATGCTATTATTATTTTGCCCAAGAAACGGGAAAAGGAACGCGTCGAAAACTGCAGACCAATTATACAAAATGTTATTCAAAATTACTTTGAATCGTATTGAACAAGCCGGATTTCGTCGTTGATTTAGCACAAGGTACCACATTCATAGATTTTGAAAAAGCTTTCGATTCGTTTTCCTTGGTAGCAGTATTTAAATCACTTGAACATCAAGACATCGAAAATGCATACACCAAGTTACCGCGAAACATTTACTTGACTGCCAGATCTGTCACTAGAGTGGAAAATTTAACGTTGTAAAGGAGATTCAATTTCTCCAAAAACTGTTTTCTGCGGTGCTCGGGGAGTGTTCCAAAATTTAAACTGGGATGAATTTGAATTAAAAATCGATGGCGAATATCTTCATCACTACGATTCGCTGATTATATATTCCTGTTTGCTTGAAGTGCAGAAGAACTACAAACCAGAATGGAAGAGCTGTGTAATGAGAGTTCGAAAATATGCCTTAAAATGAATTTAAGTAAAACAAAAGTAATGTACAAACAACATGATGCAAAGATGGATATAAAGATTAGCGGAGGGATAATAGGAATAGTTGATGAGTATGTTTACCTAGGACAGCTTAAAACTACGAATGGAAAGTTGACTGATGAAATAAATAGAAGATGTAAAATGGCGTGAAGTACGTTTTTGAAGATTACACTTTATTTTCAAAAGCAAACTACCAATGTGTATGAAGCGTAAAGTTTATAATCAGTGTGTCTTATCTGTAATGATAAGACAATTGTGAAGCTTGGAGATTGAATGCGCAAACGACTCAAAGATTAAGAGTCACAAAATGTTATGAATAACCAGGAGGGACAGGAAGACAAATGAATGGATCACTTACAAACAAAGAACATAATCAAGGCTGCGAAGAAGATGGAGTGGAGATGTGCCGGTCTACTAGATTGGATTCCTAGAGAGAAAAAATCGCCGAGGTGACGTCCAAATGCAAGATGGGTAGATGAAATTAAACGTTTTTCAGACCGACATGCTACCTAGGTATTAATCCTTTACCCCTAAACATGGATTGAGCCCCTCTGAGTTTTCAGGCTGGTTACGGTCGTGGTTGCCTCGTCTTGAAGATGACTACCTTCAATAAAACTAGACTCATGCGTGCCGCAATGTCTTCCTTCCGAGGCCGGAAACTTATAAAAAAAAACTCGTACATGGAGGACAAACTTTATTCAGGTTTAAGTACCTCAAAACTTTATTTTGAATGTGAAAATACTGATTAAAAGAAAACACTGACGGTGTAATAATGAACGAGAATAATGCATAAAAGATAAACCTGTTCGTTTTCTTACAAAAAAAAAATCTGTCATCAGTTAATTGAATTTGTAATTTCTCACAAGTTTTGATATGGTGCGCTCTGTAATTATAATTTATTTTACTTTTCTTTTCTTAGTAATATGTTATATGTGAGGTGTTCCTGCATTTTATGAATATCCCGATAAAGAGCTCATAAATATATCCCATGATGCTTTGTGTTCATGAAATAAGAAGGCCGATATGTAAAATGGATTAGGGTACACAATTACAAGCTGTTAGATGATGAAGCACGCTTGTCTCGCATGCAACTATGCAATAAAATTAAGAGCCGCTGTTATGTGAAAGGAAATAAATGCATCGCTTATCTAATACAAGTCCCTATGAATATGCATGGCAGTGCATATATTGTAACGCTGAATAGTATTGTAGGAAAGGCTTAGTAGAGGTGGAGGAAAGTAATAAGAAAAAGAAAAGAAAATCGAAGAAAAGAAACAATTTTCTGTAAAAGAAAAGTTGGTTGACCTCATGAAAATACAAGCTTGTTTCTTACGAAGTGTTTCCACACTCGGCGGATAGATGGTAGCCCCATCGGCATTAGCGATTCCTCTGTTTGTCATTTTGTACACTGTGTGGCGCTACAAGCGCATCTTCATTTCAGATTGTGAATATACTCCAACGAAATAAATATATATATTTTTAAATATATTGTTTACTGCTACTATACTTTAAACGAATATTTTGTTAATGTAGGAATAAGTTTATCGAAAAAAAGTTGCATAAGTAACTAATGACGTCACAGATGTGACAGCTTGTAGCAAACCTAATTCTTTTTTTTTCTTTTCTGCGGTAACACCAAGTGATGTAACTAATATCATTAGCTCTTTACAAATTAAGAGAACTGGAAAAGGAGATGAAATATCTAACGAGCTTTTAATTAAATGTAAACATACTATTTGTAATGCACTTGCAAAATTTATCAACATGTCTTTTGAACTTGCATCCTTCTCAAACTCTTGTAAAATTGTTCCTGTGTTCAAAGGTGGAGATCTCAAGAATCCAAGTAACTATAGACCCATATCGATTTTAAATTCCATTAAAAAAATTATTAACAAAGCTGTTTATATATAAAAAAAATCATACTTAAATATAGCCATTTTTTCAATCCATATCAATACGGTTTTAGGAAAAAATCATCAACTCTGAATGCTGCTGTTGATGTCGTAGTTGAAACTGAAGAAACTCTGGATAGTAATAAAATTGCTTCTGACTTGTTTACAGATCTGCAAAAAGCTCTTGATACTGTAAATCATGAGATTTTATTAAGTAAATTACTAAATATTGGAATTAGGGGAATACCTCTTGAATGGTTTAAAATTATCTGACTAATATATATCAATATGTTGGCATAAATAGGCACAACAGTTCATTATCATCAATAGAATGTGGTGTGCCTCAGGGCTCTGTGCTTGGACCGCTCCTATTCTTAGTATATATAAATGATATTAGTAGGTTAAAATTAAAAGGGAAATTAATATTATTTGCTGATGATAAGCTGGTTTTATATATATATTGGTAATAATGTTCAAGATTCAATAATTAAGATGAAATATGATATTGAAAAACTTAATGAATGGTTATGTAGAAACAAGCTGTTATTCAGCCCTTTAAAAACAAACTTTATATTGTTTCATAAACCACTTTCAAAGCTAGATATTCCTAATAAAATTAAAGCTAGTAACATAGAAATTGAAAGGGTGACTTCCACTAAATATTTAGGACTAATTCTAAATGAACATTTGAAGTGGAATGAACATATTCTACAAGTAATTAGTAATATTTCTCCCGTTGTTGGTGTATTGAATCACTTCAGTAGAATATTACCCGCTAATACCATTAAAAGTGTGTACTATTCCTTAGTTCGGTCCCATTCAAGTTATTCATGTCACTATTATGGATTAATTCTAACGAAAGATATTTGAAACCTTTATATATATTACAAAGAAAGGCGATTAGGTTAATTTATGGATTAGACTTAAGGTATCCAAAGAAATTTATTTATTGTAATTCTAAAATTCTTCCGTTGGATATGATGATTAAACTACATTCAAACATGTATAAGGCAATAAGAAATTTGACTCATGCAAATTTATCTATTAATATGAATCAGGATTTTCACGATTATAATACCAGATCAAAGTCGTCACTACATTTACAAACAATATGAGCGAATACATATGGTAAAACAGGAATCAAATATTTTCTTTACAGAACGTTTAATGAACTTCCCCTGTTAATTCGACATGTATCAAATATTTCTATATTCAAGAGGTTGGTTAAACAACACTACTGGGATACACATCTCAAGTCTTAGCTCCCATCAGTTTACATTATGTTAACTTAGCAGATATTTTATCCAGAGATAACTAGGAATAGATAATGGGTTGTAGGTATAGGGAAAAAGTAGGAATAAGTATAAAATATAATTTTAGTAATAACTTCAGTTTAAAAATTCTTTTCTTGTTTAAATTATGTGTAGAGTAGATTAAATGTTGTGTATTATGAGAAACAATTGTTCTCAGAAGTACTTAGGACACAAAAACATACACATGGATATCTCCGGCTCGCCAAATCCACAATCAGATCGATCACGTATTAGTAGATAGACGAAGACATATCAACACAATGGACGTTAGAGCTTACAGAGGAGTGGAAGGTGACACCGACCATTAGTTAGTGATCACAAAAGTGAAGGAAAAGTTGTGCATCGTGAACAGAGAAAGCAAGGGATCAAAACAACTGAAGTTCGAACATTACTAACCGAGCGTAAAGGCAGATTGCCTACTCGAAATCTCAAATAGGTTCGAAATCTTAGCCGACTCGACTAATAATAATGATGATAATGGCTGCATTCAGCGCAGTGAGCGGCTCAGTGAGAGTGATCTCCAGTGAGTGAGCGCTCACAGCGGATCCCTCGGATGCCTAATTTCGTTTATGCTCAATAAACAGTTGAATTTTATAAAGCGTATGGTTGAAGTTCCACGAACAATTGAATATCGCATAGCACAAAGAGTAGCAAATATGGCACGTCGGGAAGTTGTCAGGCATATGTTACCGTTTTTTATCGACGACGGATTAAATACCAATGTGGTCTTACATGCTCTAAGGCAATTGGTAAGACCACTAAATAGGAGACTTCGTCTGTAACTGCTGTAACTTACAACCAAAGTTTTTAATAAAAATACTTTGTACTTTAAGATCCGAAATTGAGCGCGGAAACATGTGACTTCAAACTTGGCTATTTAAAATTATAACGTTCGAAAACAGCTTAAGAATTTAATCTGTTAGGAATAAGTTTATCCGTTTTATGTTCTGATTCAAGAGGTTCAGCTCTTTCATCTCGCAGTGAAGCAAGAAAGCACACAGCTAATATGTACTCTAACACAGTATTTGTTCGATATAAATATCTTTTAAAGCACTAACATGTAGATCTAACATCTTACCACACTGAAGCTGCAAGTGCTCCTCATGGCTTGTTGTTATTTGGTAATATTTCTGATTAAACTCGTTATACTATATTACTCTCCGCCGGAAGCCATATTGCAGTCGCACTAACCGCACTTCCGGGAGGTCCGGCTCACAAGTGAGCGTGAAAATCTTTGCTCACAAAGATGGCGTCGGCTCACTGTGAGCCGGAAGTGAGAAGTGGCATTCAAAGGACAAATTCAGTGATCCCTCAGTGAGACCTCACCGCTCTGAATGCCACCATTAATAATGAAATTGACGTAAGTAAGATGTGCGAGGCAATTCGTGATACAGTGAAGGGCGCAGCGAAGGAACGTGTAGGTGAAAAGAAACACCAGAAAAACAAACCTTGGTTTGATGAAGATTGCATTGGACTTCCTGAGCAACGGAAACATGCAAGGCAGCAATGAGTAAGTAATACAAGTGAAACAAATGCCAACCACTATAATAACGCGAAACGCAACGCCACACGCGGGTTTAGACACAAATAACGACAATATCTGGCGCAGAAGATATTCAGGAAATAGAAGACAAATAACACTATGGAACTATACAAAGGGGTAAATTACTTGTTAAGTAAAATTTACTAGCCGAAATCTGGTATGATTAGAAATGAACGTGAAGCGGATCCATTAAAATTATCGATGTGTGGGGAAGTTATTTAAAAAAAATCGGAACGTACACACCGGAGAACAAACAGAACATTTGCATATACCGCATAACCGTGATCGAAATCGCAATAAACAAACTGAAAATTTTCAAATCAACAGGAATTGAAAACATTCTAGCGAATTTGTTTCTGAAGGCAGCAGAAGGAATGGCACTAGTCAACGAACTACATAAATTGATAAGTGCGATATGAAGAAAGCAGAAGTTTCTAAAAGAATGGAAAAACCTTAATAATAATAATATTAATGTTTATAAAAGAGGGATCGGACTGTAATAATTTACGCGGTATCTCGTCACTACCAGCCAAGAGCGGCCATCTTCTGATTTTCAAAGGGGGGGGGGGGCAAAGACAAAGTGACAGTTTTTCTATAACTTACTAAAAGTTATCAACAAGATAATCACTACAATATTTACTAAATTAAGGACGCAAAAAGAACCATGTCATGAAGTACATTAAACCTACCTTAAAGTTGATTGGAAAGCTTAATAGAGGATAATAATGTTAATGACTTAGATAGTAAATTTTAAGATATTATTTACGAAATATTTGTCAAATGTGTCCCCTGCAACAGAAACTCTGTCTCAAAGTATCCGTTCTGGTTTACTAAAGACATTATTAGGAAACTCAAGGTTAAAACAGTTTATTATATAAAGTCTTCATACCAAATTGAAAATTCAAAACCCTGCTATAAGGAATTTGTTCGATTGCGTAGGGAAGTTAAGAAAGACATAAAAACAGCCTATGAGACCTTTATGTTAAATTCTGAAAATAATATCAATAATGATCCAGGTCAACAATGGAAATTTATTAAAAACAAAACAAAACATCTTCCTCCAAATATATTAAAATTTGAAGATCGGATCTGTGTAACAATGAAGAAATAGCTAATACGTTTGCACAGAATTTTCAATCAGTATTTGTTCCCTCTTCTGAACCGTTCAGTAATTTTGACATTAATTCTAGGGGTTACGAAGAAATCTGAATACTGTCTGTTAACCAAGTACGAAAAGCTGTCAAGAATCTAAAATCCAAAACGACAGTTAGATCTGATGGCATATCCTCGTATATATTAAAAGGATGTATTCACAAATTTAAATATTCCCTATTGATTGCGTTCAACTTGGCACTAAAAACATGTACATGTATTTCCCCTAACAAATGGAAATCTGCTTCAATTTGTCCTATAAATAAAACAAACAACAGACGAGAAATTACCAACCACAGGCCTATATCAATCTTTCCAGCCTTTGCAAAATTCTTTAAACAGATTGTATATCAATGAATTATTAATCATTTGAAGTAAATTATCTCAATTAAACTAATCGGGACGGGCGTAAGCCATAGTGCTGTTACCGCCCATACAATTCATTTTATCTTATCTCAACTAAACAACATGGCATTGTTTCAGAAAAATCCACGGTAACGAACCTTACAACTGTTACAGATTTTATTGAAAACTCGTTGGACAAAAGAAAGCAAGTCGATGAGATTTATATTGACTTTGAAAAGGCCTTTGACAGAGTAAATCACAATGAATTACTAGGTAAATTAAATCACCACTACTTCTCTCCATCCATTATTAGGTTCATGTGCTCTTATCTAACTAATCGCAGACAGTGTTCTATTTAAGGAACACAAATTTGATGAATACAACACTGTCATGAGTCCCGCAAGGCTCGAATCTTGAACCGGTGTTATTCCTCTTATTCATTAATGGCCTACCGCAATTCATACAAGATAATGAAAAAGTGCTATTTGCGGATGACAACTATATGCTAAAATTAATTCCATGAAGATGTCATAAAACTGAAGCATAGTTTAGACAACTTGACTAACTGATGCGCTATCAATCAACTTTCAGTCAATACAATCATTCAGTAGAAAATAAAACGATTTATAGATTTAATTGTTAAATTCATAAGTATGCATTAAGTAGGGCCGACGTTGTTAAAAATCTTGGTGTCACGTTTGATACGAAATTCACGTTTAACAGCCACATAAAAATATTGCAAATGAAACTTTTAAAATTCTAGGATTGTAATAAGAATGGGAAGAAAATTTAACAGCGTTTCTACGTTAGATAAAATGTACTAACCTACTTTTATTAGAGCAAGGACGTAGCATTTCTGATCTGTTATTTCTAAGGAAAATAATTCAAAATGGCTTAGACTGCACAGACTTACGGTAGTATCATGTTACAGTTTCGTGTCCCGTCATTAAAAACTCGAGTTTATTTTTTTATTTATATGCGTATATAAAATAGTCATTCTTATTTATTTGAAGTTTTATCCAAAATCAACGTCCTGATCATTGTATCAGAATCGTATCGTGTTTGTGAAACACATGAAAGGCATTATACTTCTTGACGATATCAATGAAAAAGATACCTTTGTTGTTCGTTTCTTTAAAAGTCTTGGGTCGAGGCGGTGGAGTATAATGTCTTTGACCGTACTTGTAATTGCGAATCTTAAAGGAAGTTATAAAAACACTTGAACTCCGGTTACAAGAGTGCGGGGGAAGTATTGTGCCCAACTGATTTATGATGACCTTTTCCGCCGCCCGCTAAAATCGTAGTGAACAAATCAGGTTCTTCAATTATTCTTTCGGAGACCCTGCAATAAATATTTTGATATCCACGTCTGCTAAATACAAGCAGAACTGCTGTTTTCAGGGGACAATTTTCTTTCGTCTCTTCTGTATCGCCCATTTTTTGCGAATAAAAAAATGTGGGACGATTGAGTGGAAGAAAACGTTCGCATGATTTTAAGTCTGCCATCTAAACTAAGACGACGGAATAAATAAAAATAATACCACGTCCTTCCAAATATAAAGCCAACGCTTTATCAACTAAGCTAGCTTGCTCGGTGTTAATACTTTATGTTGTTGTGTATGCATTCACCGAGCGGCCGTAACTCAGTCGTACTTTATGTTGTTGTGTATGCATTCACCGAGCGGCCGTAACTCAGTCGGTAAAGCATTGACTTCGCATTAGAAGGTCGTTGCATCGATTCACGTGGTCAGACATCCTGAATGGAGTTTTCCAAGATTTTACTGTACTACCATGCATATGACAGAATGCTATCTTCAATACAGGCCCTTAGCCGATGCCTTCTCAAATCCTTCCTCTTCTTCTTGATATTGTAAAGTCTTCAGCGTTAAATTGCATCTGAATAATTTGGAATTTGTTAAATGGATAAATACATTCATAAATGATTAATTACTAGAACGTTAAATAGTGTTGTGGTATAATAATAATAGTAATTAACATAAATTATTTTATAACTGGTCACTCTAGAACAGCGTTTCTCAACCTTTTTCATCCTGCGACTCCCTTTCACCATGCTTTCTAGCTGGCGACCCACAATTATTTTATTTTATGTAATATTTGCTTTTCATTTCAAAACATAAGAAGTTAATTTCCTGTATTTATAATAAATGTTCTAATTATATTATCCAAACTTCATTACCTTTAGTCATTATTAAAAACAGCAAGCGAAATAAAATACTTTCTTTGAAATTTATTAGTTTCAACCTGCAAAACCCTAGTTAAATTATCTTTTTGACCTTACCTCGCGACCCCCCTTGCGCACATCCCGCGACCCCGAGGTTGAGAAACCGTGCTCTAGAAGTCAAAAGTAAATAGAATGAAACGTATTGGCTTAATCACAGTGCCAATCCATGGTGAGATGTCGAGTAGCGACAGCGAGAGAAGATGCTGGACAGGGTTTACTATTGTTTATCACAACTCAGGTTTTTCTAATAATCAGCCCTTCTGGATCGGCCCTGTGAAGTTCAACCAAACATATGAAAACAGGATTTTATTTTCGAAAAACATAATAACACTGTGCATTGATGACGTCAAAATTCCTCGTTAGGTGAAACGGAATTGGTCAAACGGGAAGACAAGAGATGGCCAAATCTGGATAGAAGATTATCCGGATATGGGATGGATTACTACTCATGGGATGACTGATATTAGTCCAGTCATTAGAGACGTAAAAAAGGTGTTTTGATGCAAAATGTTGAGGAGTTTTGAAATTTGGCAGAAGTGTACACTAGGGGGCCTTAACCATAAGGTTAAGTTTGTGACCTTGAGGGACCGCCGCTTGCGCCTCCATCTTGAAAAATAGCAGTTTTTAGAATATATCCTGCAGGTTTTAGATATTTTTTTAAAAAAATTGAAAATTGGAGTGGATTTGCAATGTTAATTTTCTACAAAGTTACTTATGTAAACATTTTGAAAATGTCGCCATTTTGAATCAAAAATTGCGGAAAGACATCTATATATATGCAAAGTATGTCAAGTCCAAACCACTGAAGCTAGACAAACGAAATTGGAAATACTGATGTATCATCAAGAGTAGATTACGGGAAAAATTACAAAATTTGGAGAAAATCGTCATCTCCAATCCAATATGGCGGACAAATTATATATACAAAAAGAGAACACAAAGGCCGAACTGCTGGAGATAGATAAACGAAACTTGGCAAAAATGTGTACCATCAAGAGGAGGTTACGAGAAAATTACGAAATTAGAAAACAAGTCGCCATCTTGAATCCATAGAGCCGATTAAAATATGCAAATCTTATAGATATGTATGTTTCTCGGTCATACTGAATCCAATATGGCGTGTCTTTTCAAATTTCAAAATTTTATGGTAAACTACACTTGATGACAAACTTTCATGCCAAATTTCGTTTCTCTGGCTCCAGCGGTTCGGTCTGGCATATTTCGACATATATGTGTTTGTTGGCCATATTCGATTCAAGATGGTGATTTTTTCAAATTTCATAATTTTCTCGCAACCTACTCTTGATGGTACACATTTATGCCAAATTTCGTTTATCTAGCTCCAGCGGTTCGGCCTGGGTGTTCTACTGTTCTTTATATATAAATATAAATATAAATATATATATATATATATATATATATATATATATATATATATATATAATTTGTCCGACATATTGAATTGAAGATGACGATTGTCTCCAAATTTTGTAATTTTCCTGTAATCTACTCTTGATGATATATCAGCATATCAAATTACGTTTGTTTAGCTTCAGTGGTTTGGACTGGGCATACTTAACATATATAGATGTTTTTCCGCAATTTTTTATTCAAAATGGATACATTTTCAAAAATTTTATATAAGAAACGTTGTAGAAAATTTACATTGCGAATCCTCTCAAATTTTCAATTAAAAAATGTTCTCTAAAACCTACAGGAATGGAGTTCTATGCTAAAATCTGCCTTTCAGCCGTCATTTTTCAAGATGGCGCCGCGAGCGGCTGTCCCCCAAGCCAAGGTTACAAATTTAGCATTCTCGTACTTAGGGCTCTTCAGAGTACAATCGTGCTACGTTTCAAAACTCCTCAACCTTTTGCACTCAAAAAGTACCTAATGACTGTACTATATGGAGATGTAATATCCGGACGGATAGCGGATATTTTTCGGATAGCGGATATTTTTCGGATGTCGGCTAATATCCGGATAACGGGTAATATTCGGATGGCGGATATAATCCGGATGGTTAAATGGATACCGAATAATTTGTCATCTGGTTGTCCGGAAGTTTTTGCCATCCCAAGAAGACAGCATAGATACATTAATACTGTAAGATTTGGCTCGATGTGGCTAGTTTTAGTCCGACTCGACTCTAAACTCGAGTGAATTTCGAGTCGAGTTTCAAGTCGAGTTGGACAATATTTGCAGAGTCGAGTTGAAATATTTCTCTTACGAGTCGAGACGAGTTTAACGAAAACTCGACTCGAACTCGCTCGTGTCCATCCCTACTTCTGAATGCTAAAATATAAAAGAATACTAATGTTATTTAAGAACATGTCATACATAGTTAACCTCAAAATTACATGAACAATATTTATCGAATGTATTTTTATATGTGTATTTCAGTATACGTTTTAGTAATATAAGTGCTAATACTAATTCTTTCGGGGGTGCGGTTTAAAATTACCCCCCCCCCCGAAAGTATGCCTGGAAGAAACAGTGTATGTATTTGTTTGTTGCATGCTGTTTTCTTATCCTTCAATGAAAAATTCATTATTGTTGACGCTATATGGTGAATGCCATACTTTCGAGGAAGCCACTACCAGCAGTTTTTCGTCAGTTTCATCCTGTTCATTGGGCCTCGCTTTTTATTATTAAGTAGTCGATGTTATGTCTTACAAGGTATAAGTTCATGCAACACGACTAGGTATTACCGCTACTTGTTGAGTGTTTTCCTCAGCACTTCAATCAGCCGTCGGTACCGTATTGACCTATGGTGAATGTGTATTTTCAGGTAACTAGTGCATGTTTAGATAGTACCACAGGTCCCAAATAGTGACGCCCTTTTTGACCATTGGGCCACGGGACCTGAAGCCTTTGTCCAGCGTGTCTCCGTGTTCTCCGAACCACGTACATACACGGAGTTACTTTTGAGGTGTCTTGGATTTGTTTATCCCTCTTGTACGAAATCAGTAATAAAAAAAAATATGACAAAACAGGTACGTCGACAAAGTGTTCGTGTTCTCCATTTGCACACCTCAGAAAGTCCTGTATACCTTTCCATCTGTCATAGGATGTAACTGAGCTTAATCTAGTTTTTGGTTGAACCTACTTTCATCCAGTTTTGGTTGAACATTTACTCCCAGAAAGAACTACAATTAGGATGAAAATTAAGGCCACAGGAAAATAAACGTTTATCTCATACTGGCGAACGTTCAACCGTTAGATATAAACGTTTACCTTTCTGTGGGTTTAGCATTCATCTTAATTGTAGTTTTTCCTGGGGTTAAACATTCAACTAAAACCTGGATGAAAGTAGGTTCAACCAAAAAGTGGATGCAGCTCAGCTACATCCACTTTTTCGATGAACGTCGTGTCTCCAATTTTAACTGTTTAGTAAAACGATGATAAATGAAACAAATAATTTTTACAAGGTTCAGTTCTTGCATGTTCTACAAAAACAAAATTATCTATTAATCTTTATATTTTCACGTTACAGGATCGCACGGTTCTACTAATATTGAAAACCATTTTTTGACAACAAAAAATTGCCGTTTAGAAAAAAATATGATATTTGACGCCATACGAATAAACAACAAATACCAATAGTAAAGTGAACTTCACACATTGGTACATTGGGACAAAAACTCAGACTTGTATAATTCACGGAACAACCAGACAACTTGTCAAAACTTGATGTGTCCGTTTTGCCCAAAGTGACCCCAGTTGACAGTATATTAATAGTTCAGTTGTTAACATGTGGGTGGATTTTGAGAAACCATCCACCCTCCCTACTGCCTGTCGCCATAACTAGCATTTAAATTGTGGTTATTTTTTTTAAAAGTTAAAGTGAGCAATCGATATCCACCCCTCACGCCCTTCCGCATCTTCATTCACCCTGCACGAAATTCTTTGGGTGTTACTACAAGTAATTTCCTAACAGTGAACATTTTTGTTTATATTCATAAGAAGCAAAACTCAATAAATCGATGTACCAGTTTTTTATCCAAGACCCAGCTTTCAGTTCTCTCAGAACTTAGTTCCCAGTATTATTTTTACGGTATCTTGTTTTGCTTCCTTCAAAATCAAATGATATGGCAGAAAAGTCACGACTTATTCAATGTAGGAAGTATTCGTCTCAGAATTAGGCGTTAGAGCCACCACCTGTTATCGTTGCCGTGAACTAAAGTGGATTGCGTATAAATAAAATGAAATAGCTAACCTGACTTTTCTAACCTAACCTAACTCATGATTAATGAATTTCATAAAATTTAAAAATGCGTATATGTATAAAAAAAAAGAAAAAAATCTGAAAAAACTAACCCGCCAGGAATCGAACCCAAGCCCCCCAAATCAACTGTTCGATACCGAAACCACAACACATAACAACTGACAAACAAGTGGTATCGTATTTTCACTCCTGATATGTATCATGTTGTTTGAGAAAAAAAAAAACTGCAAACGAAATTTTCATTCAATGTGTCATTTCTGATTTATTGATAAATTTTCGTTTTCTTCTCATTGTAAGGCGGTCGACTTTGGGCTCCAACTGGGAAACACTGTATCTCCAAAACGAAGCGGAATTTCACTCATGTTCATAGGAACTATTTTACTTGTTTTAATGTCAGACATCGGCTCTTAAATTTTAGCCGTGTATTTTTTTTTAAAAATACGGACTTTATTTTGACGGGAATGAATTATTCTGATAAATTTAAGCGTACTGCCGCATTCCCTGATGCCCACTAAAAAAAAAGAACTTGATTTTTTAGACGGCAGCATGGGTCCTGTGACACATGATTTGGAAGGTCTTCAGATTCTATTTTGAAAAATGTCTTTACTTTGGAATTTCATTTAATACTATCGGAGAAATCACGTTCAAAATTCCACTTATTATGAACAGAAAATACTCGAATAAGGTAATAATTTACCTTATTAGATATTACGAATTATCCTCCAACCATCAATATAAGTATATGACAGAGAAAGAAAGATCTGCCAAGCTTATCCCATCTTTAGGAAAATTCTGCATTTCTTTCCCTATAAATCAATATGTAGAATTTTTCTTTCTATGATCCGGAAGAAAAGATGTCGATTCACCATTTAGCATTATAATGATTTAAATTTATTTAACTGAAGCAATGTTAAAAACTAACATCAATTGAAAAGAGTAAAGCAAATTGGAAGCTTCACTAAAAATTCCTGAATTTTGTGCTTTGGGACTAAAACTATGTCATTTGATAAATGAAAGAAGAAATTCAGACCTTAAATATGCGAGACTAATTGGAGAAGTCTCGCGCGAGACGAGACCTGAGATAGAGATATGTTTGCGAGACGAGAACTGAAGTATACGAGACGAGACAAGAACGAAAGTCGAGACCAACTTTTGAAACTGCGAGACGAGATAAGAACGAGAGTCGAGACCAATTTTTGAAACTGCGAGACGAAACGAGATCACCATCACTTCTCGTCTCGCCTGGTCTCGCTTTCATCCATACTCAGAGTGCACCATTGACGTCTGTTGATCACGATGGGCTGATTCTGCTCTTCAAAATACAGGACACTTGAATACGTAAAATATTACGTCATTTACTATAAAGACATAAATGGGCATCCTAGAAAGAAAAACAGAGTTTTCTACCATGTCATTTGATGCTAATTTAATTAATAAGAATTCACTTTTAACTGTCCTTTCTTTCTTTTATTATAAAGGATTTCTCTTGCTAGTCTCCTTCTATGGACAATTAAATTCCGAAATTTTAAAATCATGTTGAAAAAGAATATTAAAATAAATGAGTTGTTCTAAACTTAATTATTTAGTATAATAAAAAAAAAACCACTGAAAAAAGGAATAATATGTCAGAGTTGTTATCCGTGTTGTATAGATGACATTTTCGCACGGTTCTTCAACTTCGTGTATATAACTTCTCTCTTCTTACCTCACAGAGAAAATTAACACATCCATAAATTTATTTCCACTTTGCTGTTGATTGATCATTGTAAGAGTTGCGTTCTGAGCGAACATCTGTCAAGCAATTCAACAGTAAAGTCCGGATATATTTTTTCCTGTTAACATTTTCAGCCCAAAATGACTGAAAGTTGGCGTTTCCTGCCGGATAGCCTACATTTGAAGGTGCAAAAATTTTAGAGTTTTTGCACATAAATGAATATATTTACATATATTTTTAAAATATTTTCGTATTTCATACACATTTTAATACTCTTGTTAAACGTATATACATATATGGACGAGGATAACATAACATTGTTAATTTTAGTCATTTCTTTTTTTCATATCAAGGCGCACTGAAAAAAAAAGGTTGTAAGTGAAGATTGTCAAATTTAGTGTTACTCAAAAGCTATGTCACGGAAAGATAAAGAAATTAACCCAACTATAAAGACAAAAAGTGGAGCTGACAGCACGAGTTTAAAATTATTTAAGCAACTAGCGATAGAATTCAACTGTTGATCTGTTCAAAACAGATATTCTTTTATTTTTAGGGTTATCGCCACTTATTGATTAGTGACGGCCATTACTGAATTGCGGCGTAAGCCAAAATTTATGTTTGCAGACGTTCAAGGAAAATGTAAACTGTTTTTTTCACAGAACTTTCAAACGAAAACAATTTCTTCCTTTATAGTCTCCTTTATAATGTTTGTCCTCTGCATGAAAAGCCTAGAACGTAATCGAACTGGGCAAATGGTGTTTAATGTGATTGTCGAATTAGAACAAATTCGGGTTTTTAGAGTGCTGTTTCGCTAAGAAGGGGTTGCCGTCAAGGTATATTGAAGGTATACAGAATATAAGGGTTAATATAGGGTTCCTTAATGTTTTATGACTTTTTACAAATCCGAAAATTCATATCTTACTAACATTGGAGGGCCAATTTTTCTGGTGGAGGGGGGAGGTGATAAAAACTTTATTTTTTCACATGTTATGCACTTATACAAGGAGAATCCATACAGCAGAAATTTCAACTTCGATATTTGAGTTTGAATACGTTATAGATTTGCAGAGTGGATCAAGTTGATGTTAACATTTGAAAGGACGGGTCCTACATTTTTTAGTGGATCTTGAACCACTTGTACCCACACGGCAAAGTCTGAGACCTCTTGATTCCAAGTCGACAAGCGAAACCATCCACTATTCACTGGGAGAGGTTAATAAAAAAACTTGGTAAATATTATTTTATATAGGCAAGTCTAGTAACTGTTGACTTCGGCCCGTCACGATTATTCGTCACGTTCTAGTTAAAAGACACCCATGCCCCTGCCGGGACTCGAACCCAGGACCTTCGAGTCGTGGGCCTAACGCCTTAGACCGCACGGGAGCAATTAATGACAGCTATTTTTGTATAATAGTTGAAGTGTATAACTTATGAACTTAAAGCATAAAATATACATTGGAAAAAATAATACACTTTCTGTACACGTATTTGAAGTTCTCTTAGTTTTGCGCACCAAAAATTTAAGTTATTCGTTCATGTTTAACACAGTAACGTATTCACGCCCTGAGGTTCTCAGAATTACGTTTAAACACTTCTGGAACACATTTTGTTCACAACGTGTTCTGACAACCTCAACCTCCGCATCACTTGCAGAGAACTTCAATGTACTTCAATATATCGTGAGAAAAGTGACGATTTTCCTCGTGACTACATTGGTTAAAGCAATAAGCTATCAAACTAGGGCGTTCCGGATATTGTCCCCCTCCCACCATCATTTAATTACCATCTTCTTGGAACGAAAACCGCTTATGGTGATACACCCTATAACTCCTATGTAAGAATGTACAAAAGTGTTCAAATAGTGATCACAAGTGCAAACATACAAGAAGTAATACAAATTTATAAAGTGTGGGAATAAGTGAAATAGTGTTTATGCCATTGTTAACCAACTATTCTGATGAATAGCACTCATTTGTGATTAGCAAAATAGCTATACTTTTAAATTATTAAAGAAGTGTATATTTTACTGTATAGTTGTCAATCTGAAGTTGATAGCGTGTTTTTACAGTGTAGTTGTCAATGAACAAAAAATAAGATAAAACTAGGCATGGATAGAACTCTCGAAATGGTCATGGACTTTCTTCTCTGAAAGTTTGAACTCTCTACGCTTGAATTTGTGGGAGCAGCATTGAATGTTCGTGCAGCAAAAAAACATTAGACATACGTAGGTAGTACTGCCATCTATCGGTAAAGATCGTTACCTTAAAGCAATGTGCTCCCTGTGATGTCTTTAACAAACATTTAGAACCAAATATCAATGTACTAACGTCACGAGACGTTAGGCGAAAAACTTAAAAAAGGAATATGTAATTTATTTAGTGCACTGGGGAGTAATATTATTAGAATGTATGACGTGACATGTTTGGGGTAGGGAGGGGGCGTGAGAGAAACAAAGTTGTACCGCGACAGAAATGCACCTGAACGAAGTTTATTCATCATTAAACTCATTTCAGCAAAGCCAATGCTGTTGATGTCTTCATTCAGCCGCATATTTACAATGCACTTACATTACTGGACATGCTAGCAGATAATGTGTCGTAGATGGAACGTATGAGGAATGCTTGTGTAAGTATTCCCTTTACACCCCACCCACGTACCCAAACAATACGACTGCTCTGTTTCTTGAATTACGTGCATATGCATGCACACAGCTTGCGTCGTCTCTCTCTCTGTGTAATACGTCTGTCTATGTTTGTAATGTATTTCAACATCTGTCTTCCACACGACCGGCATGCTGTTCGCGTGGGTACGGCACATAATATTACGAAAAATGACAGACAAAATGCACTTTTTCTTCCTTCCCCATTTTTGTCCAAACTCTTCTTCATTATTACAAGAGAACTCTTTTGTTCAAAGCGGGTTGAGTGGGGGAAATGGGGAAGCTGCAATGGTTGGATTTTGGTGGGTGGTGAATTTTCTTCTTTTCCTCTTCCCCCTACTCACTCACCTATTGTGCCTAGTGCCACACAAAACTATTCTTTTTTGAACAGTGACCGTTTTCCTTTACCTATCTACCTACCACCACCCCCTCTCCCCTCAACTTCAGCAACCCTCAATAGTAGAAAAAGGGTTTTTGCTCCAAAAAAGTGTAAACAACATTTGGGTTAGCCATTATTATCCTACAGACAAAAATGGATGGTGAAGGCGGCAAAGAAAAGACCACAGAAAAGAATATTCCATACTCCCTTCCACATTCTGGTCTTCTTCACTCACTCACTGCCTCTGATTCGCATTAATCCGTTATGACATCTGCAGTTGACGAAAAAGTCTGAATAAGGGTATACAGAGTACTACTATAACTTTATTTTAACTACTTTCAAAATGTTACTGATTTTGCAAATCCTAAAGGCATCGTGGTTTCATGCAACTAGACATACTGTTGTCGGAAATATCCATCCCACAGCACTCTTTCAATTTGAATTTGAATGTGGATTTTATTTTAAGGTCTTTATGCAACTTTGGCTCAGGCTGCCATAGCCGATTTGTTTGTTACAAACTCCCTTCACTATAGTTATGCTTTGTAGACTGATTAAGAAAGTATTTTACGTGTGTTGTTCCAAAAGCCTCCGTATGTGGACATGTGGGTTTCTGAAATAACTGATTCATTAGTAGTAAAATAAGTTACGTGTTCACATACTTAATTTCCTTAACAAATCTTAATATATTGTGTTATGTGAACAACATTGAGCATAATGTTATATTTTTTCGTTGTTTTGTAGCAAGTTCTTCGTGTTTCGTGGATAAAATTAATTAGAACCGAAGTTTATTCTTAGGTAATGAGCAGCTTTTTTTAAAATCGAACCACTATTTCTCCATTCTCCATCTTCCAGACCACATTAATTGCTCTATTTTCTTTTGCATTACGGTACCTGAAAAACCGGGACTTTTATGAGCTACGAGAAATGTTTTCGGGACGGCGGGACGCATATCATTCCTATAGCAGAACAAAATGTCGATGCTTGATATAGCAACAACCATCTGTTTTGTTGCTAGCATTATTTCAAAAAGTTCTGAGAAAACCTCAACAGTCGCGTAAACTCGCGATATAGGCATACATCCTCGTGATTCGGATTCAAGTTAGGTGCACCGAACGGTCTGGATCGATTGTTAGACCCCGTAGACCCTTGGCATTGCATTCACTTCGATACTAGAGGTCGGCCATTCTGAATGAGGTTTTTCCAAAGTTATTCTGTCACAGTAGGAAAATACCGGGATAGCACCTTCAACGTAGGTCCTGCTCGATGCCTTCACGCATTCTTTCTCCTACCCAATCTTAGCCTGAGCCATAGATGCCTAATGGCTGTGAAAATTTTGCTGATAGATAGATGGGTTAAACAGACTGCAGGTGAAATATATAAAAAAGTGAAAAACAAACTGCTTAAAACATGAATTGCCAAGAATTCACATTCTGCTAGGAATTTCAAAATTCTATAGATTTTATTATACCTAGGTATAATAAAGAGTCATTTTGACTTATAATAAAATTATATTTATAGGCCGTCACTTGTCATCCCTCAGATATGTGACGGGTTTAGGCCATATCTCCTAAACCATATCGGCTCATAAATGTAAATTGAATAAAAATTGCCGACCAGGCAACTGCGCGGTCTGCGTTAGGTCAGCAACTCGAAGGACATTTGTGGATTTTAACGAATGTGTAAATAGGCTAAATTGTGACGGGTCGAAGTCAAAAGTTACTAGACTGGCCCATACAAAATAAAGTTTACTAAAGATCTTTTTTTATTTTTAATAAAAATTACCGTTAAATGCTATGTTCTCAGAAGAGTACATACTTTTGTAAGTGTACCGAATTAATCTAAGACTATAACTTTAATTAAAGAGAATGTTGTTTCCAGTGTTTTCACTACAAAAACGAGGAAATTTCAAGAGCGCTTTTTAAAGGATGGAGGACATGATGACAAAACAGAAGGAAGAGGACGTGTCCTCAAATTAACCCCCTCAACAGAAAAAGGATGATGAGGGGGGGTCAACTTTGATTTTGAATTAATACATTATGCTCTGATCGTGCAATTTCAACTGTGGTAGTGAACAGCCCATCATATTAGAGCCAATGTCCTACAGTTCCAACAAGAGGGGGGGTGGGGAACGCTCTTGATAAAGAAAATAAGACAGGAAAAACGTGGTAATAATAATCAAGCAAACAGTTCACATCATTAAGGCATATAATAAACTATGTAAGATAGAAAGAAGTAATTTATTACACTTTATAATGAGGCCAAAAAAGGAATGTGTCATTCAATCATGCAACGAATTCACTTCTACTGCATATTTTGTTCTCGCCAAGGAAATTCTCTAATTTGTCTTTTTCATTAATATTTTTTATTGTCCGCTTTTGTTTTAGGATGAGTACAGTTTTAGGAACAATAACAGATGAGAACAACCACTTTTCTTTATGTATAATTAAGTGCTTATCTACTCAGTTGTGGGTTTAAGCTCAGTCATGTAACAATGTCCCAGATATTGTAGGCATCATCAACTATGTGGAAAATTACGAGATACACATCAAAAAGTAAATAAAGTGTACGCATCATGTGTCACAAATTATAAATATGTGCGTTATCTGGGAGCGCGGAAATATAATTTTACAACACGACATTCACCTAAAGACAGACTTTATAATGCAATAATGAGTTTGGAAAGATAGATTATATTGCAAATATGGTAAGCATTTTTTTTTTTTTGTGAACTCGCGAGAGCAGAAGGGAGTTAATTAAAATCTAATTACAACAATGTGACAGCAACAACAATAGTGGTCAAGGAAGGCTTCTAATTTAACAGATTTTTTTTTTAATGAAGCTTAATTCAAGTTCAGTTCAAGAATGGAGTTTTTCATTGTTTTTATATCTTTACAAATACGTTTTTCTATTAAATGTGTGTGTTAAACACGAGACCTGGTGGAAGTATGTCCAGACATGTGTATCCCATACGTTAATATGAATAAAATAACCACTGGCGTGACAGGCCGATAGGCCCTGAGCCTGCTCCAACGTCATCTGTCCACGTTTGGTGGAACTGCGTCTACCTGAGTGACGGCTGTGTGGTCAGCACTGCGTGCACCTAACCACGAACAGGCGTATCAGGGGTTTTCTAGACCGAGTGTAGCCGTCACATCTTTATTCACGTGACTCCCCACGACGTTGGGTGGACCGCTCTAACCACTAGACTATGGAACCCCCACGTTAATATGAATACAACAGAATTATTGAAATGTTCCGTACGCTATGCAATTGTTACGGTGTTTTATTTCTATTTTATAGAAATTCTTCTCGAGGAGTTTTTATCTTATTTTCGTACCAGAACTAACATGTTAAGTAACTGATACCAATAATGCATAAAATGTTTGTATTTTAGTTTAGGGTGACCAAACGTCCTGGAAATCCGACATTGTCCCGATTTTCAGTCTAACGCTCCGGCAGGTTTTCTGGACCCTGAGTTGTCCCAATTTTTTTGAGCAGTATGTCGCAAGTCACTACTTATCAGGGTGACCAGACGTCCACTTTATGGAGGACATGCCTTCCTATTTTAATCATGCCCTCCCTCTTTTTCTAAATATCTGGAAATGTCATTCATTCTCTAGCAGACTTGTCAACTTGGAAGAAGTGCCAATGCGTGAGGTTGGTCAACCTGGAAGGGGGAAATTGCGTGAGAAACGAAAAAGATGCCAAAGAGTTACAATACAGACGTTAATTATCACAAAAGTATTATAAAAAAACAAACACACAGCGTACGGTAACAAGTAATTTAAGTTTTCAGAGTAGGTTCTACTTGAAAACTAAAGTAAACTAACTGTTTTTAAAGTTGTTGAAATAGTTTACCATCTGATCTGCAGTGGCGGTTTTTCAGGTGAAGTTAGTGAAGCTGTACTTCACCTATTATTTTGTTATTTCATTGACTAAATAAACAAAAATTGTTTCTGAAAGAAAATAAAGTAGCGTAACAAAATTCCAGTAGAAAAACAAAATAAACTGTTTCCAATTATGTATGCAGCATAAGTAAATATTCTAGCGCTAGAAGGCATCGTATTCTTACGAAGCTGAAAACGTTACTTTCTTCGAGATATACCTTCGAAAAAATCTAGCTATAAGTGCTTTCTATGGCGGGGACAATTTTACCGCGGTGAAAATATTTCCGTGAACTTCTGGTTGCCATGACAACTTAGACGCTGCAGGCTATACTGGCCAGTGCGAGATAGCGTTGAGGATAGCGGAAGAGAACCTGCAATCTGCTTTCAACGAAGTTACTTCTCTTCCGAGTTTCGGCTGTTCAGTGTGCAAGTAAAGTAAATTTGTCCCCGCTGTATCAGCACCATGTGTACCTGTACAATTGTTCGTCTTTTGTTCATGTATGTATAGTGAAAGGGAATGACAATTTTGACATGGCCTTTTTATAGGCAAATATCCTTGAATAAGTATGTATGTCAGAGCTAATAGACCTAGTTCCAAGTGAGTTAATTCAGGCGCACAATGCTAGATACAACGAATTAATTTGAATTATTTTCCTTCTGTTATGTATGAGCTCCTTGACTAAGCTATAGAATCCAGTCTCAATATATGGCTATGTTAATGGTTGATTTTTATAAAATGCTAATCTTACTTAAAATGTACTCTGGGTAGAAGTTGAATATTTCAGTTACTCGATATATTAGAGATTTCACTGATTTGTAAGGCGTGGTGGAATGGATTTGCAGAATTACAAAGATGGTCATGGTTGGAACTAAAGGGGTATTCGTCAAACTTTATCCATATGTGTAAATATTAATTGCATTTTTAGTCCGAATACATAGATTTAAAATATGTTATCCGCTACGTTCATTTTTTTTCACCCTTATTTATACATGCCCAGTCCACGTCGCCTAGTGATCTTTCACCACAGATCATTGATAAGGAACCAGCACAAGTTCAATAAACCTTTGAACATCCATGCGTTCTCACAGATATTTTCATATTTTCTCCATTAATTCCTGGATATCATGTACAATAGAGACCTTAGACGTTCTGTTCTTCTCATTTTCGTCTGAAGTTGAGCTCGCTGAGTGATTACACACTTAAGACGTCAATGCTGGATTGCTGGAAATATTGAAATATAAATTATATATACACCCTCCATTCCAAAAGAAACCGAACTTTTGAAAACAAATAGTACCACTAGTGCCATCTGTTGTAATATTTTACCGGTAGATGGCGTAGTCCCTCATTGACAACTGGTATAAATGTCATGACATTTGGATGCACGGCAACAAAGTTATTGCGTTTCAACTGTCAGTGTGTTGTGTACATCGGTCGGAAAATGAGTTTCAAACAACGAGCTGCAATTGAGTTTTGTGTTAAACTGGGTAAACCTTTTACTGAAACGCACCAAATGCTACAAAATGCATATGGTGATGAGTGTCTATCCCGTACGCAAGTTTACGAGTGGTTCAGGCGATTCAAATCGGGTAGAGAGACGCTGGATGATGACGAAAGATCAGGCCGTCCCAGAACCGGATTATCGGAAGAAAACATCGAAAAAGTGCGTGAATTCATCAAACATAACAAAAAAGCGTCGGTGAAAGTTATTGAAATGGAATTAGGCATTCCTCAAACAACCGCATACCGCATTTTGACCGAAGTTTTGGGCCTTAAGAAGGTTAATTCGCGGTTTGTACCACACAAACTCACCGAAGACCAAAAAGTTGATCGAATTGCGCATTGCAAAGACATTGTTAAAAGTGCTCGGCAGGATCGAAACTTCTTGAAATCGATTGTAA
>JAGDQP010028869.1:9873-23816 GCA_022664845.1 Lepisma saccharinum
ACAGCCATATTCAATCCACTACTGGATGAGGCCTCTCACGGAGGGAGGAGGTGGTCTACTGCTCCCACGCTGACCAGACGTGTTAAGAGAGAAGAGCCGAAGCTCTCAACTGTGATCGGTACCTCTTTATTCAGGGAGCTCCCCAATTGGCCTCACGACGCTGGGTGGACGCCGCACAGGCAACACCATCTGGAGTACTGCAACGGTCACCCGTTCAAGCACTGACCAGACCCAGAGCTGCTTGACTTTGATGATCTCACGGGAACCGGTAGACCAGCTCGGCTAGGGCGTTGCCCATATATATATATATATATATATATATATATAAAAAAGTGGTCGAGCGTAGATAGTCGAGAAACATCTATAAAATGCATTTATAGTCGAAGCACTTAAGTTGTGAGGTAAGGCGAGGGGTGGGGGTGAAAGAACAATTGTTATGAAAATATGATATTTAAAATTATAACATGAAATAATGCATTATCTGCACAGAGTTTTGCTCTGCATATAAATAACCTCTAAATTATAGCAGATTGCCATATACTGTAAAGTATTGTTTTATTCCATCTGACGATATACAAAAGTTAAGCCCGTGTTAAATTTTGTATGTTAAGTAGTGCAGTATGTTGATGTGAAATTCCTGAAAGCCATTTGTTCACGAACTTAAAACTCGCGTTATCTACGAAGCAGTGACTGTAGTTTTAATCTAAGACAGTTCCGGTTCACAGACTACTCGGAACATGTCACCGTCTACTGTTAGCAACCAATCGGAAACCAAGATTTGCTCCCGTTGTGTTTTTTTTTTTCGGGCGTAAAATCAAATCACGCTTACGGGACATTTAACCTCGATTGTATACTTCAAGACTACTCCAATATGGACTAAAGTTTCAGTTATAACTCTTTGTTACGGTTGTTATCGCTGTGCGGCAAGTTTCTATTTGGATTAATTTTCGTTAAAAATGAACAAGCATTATTTATTACATGTTCTATTATATGGAAAGTCTGGTACGTACGTAATTCAAGAAGAAAGACATAAATAAGATAACGAGTCTCATGAATAGAAAAGTGAGTTAGAACTGAAATTATATCTAAACGACGATATAGGTAGTACGACTTCGAACTGCTGGGCTCGTCCATTGAAAGCGATTGCATTGGATGCGACTACACGTGGGATTGATATAACCACTCCAGTTATTCGGTCATTAACAGAGTTTGAATGTGTAGAATGGATTTCGGCGATATGAATTTTAAAAATAATCATATTTAAAAAGATGCTACCTGAAGAGAGAAAGGTGTGTGTTCTGGTGGAGCCCAATAGTATCGAAAAGACAAACATTAGGAAAGTTTTATCACTTGCATGAAGAGCTGCTGAAGAATCTCGCCCAGTTTCTTGACTACTACAGGATCAGTCCACAGATATTTGACTACATTTTGAATGCCATTCGGCCATCAATTATAAAATGATCGAAACAATTTATCCAGAGGAACAGCTAACAATTACTCTATCGTAAGTGGTAACTAGGGTCCGGGTTTTTAGGATTACATGAGCATTGTTTTAGGCTTTTCGAAGAGTTAGTTTAGTTTAGTAATCTTATGAATCACAAAGAAATTTCCTTCTAACACCACATTCATTATTAATTGTATTAAGACAATGTACTACGTCATGCAATTACCAGCTTTCCTGGCCTGAGACAATATTGGCTAAAGGCCTTAAAATAAAATTGAATTCAAATTCAAATTTCCAGCTTCGTGGTACCTGACTACCACCATAAACACTGCAAGACCACTGTTGACCAACAACAAGAACAACAACAATGAATTTAATTCCATTTAAGGTCTTTAGGTAACTCTGGCTCTAGCCGAACCGAAAAAAAAAAAGACCTACAGAGACTTAAAGAAAGTTGAAAACACATGCACGTTCGTTCTACATTTCTCCTGTTAAAAGCAGCAACTTCATGTAATTACGCCATTTCTTTCTTTTTCTGAAATATTCAATTTACCCTCCTCGACGTTCGTAACTCATTTTAGACGCTTTTAAGTCTGTTTCGCACATTTGATTAAAAATAACTGAAATGAAAATATCTGTTACAATAGTGATGTTAGCACGCAAATAATAAAATAGGTTAAAACCTAAGGATCTGGCTACTAGTGATAACATTTGAGATAAAAAAAAAGAGACCTTTCTGCAACTGAATAAATTTACTTCTCAAGACAACTGAGCAACGCAATTGGAGACAAAATTTGCTTCTCTTGGTGGAAATAGAGTTGTCAGTTCTGCTTGCAGGATCAGACTAAATTTAGAACTTATTTTTGTACCCGGGATGTATAATATTAGAACATTAGTATCTACCTAAGTATTCGACGTTTTTATGCATACCTTTTATAAATATCTTTTTGATATTCACTTGTCTAGCCTAAATTTCATCAATTTCATTACTTTTATGCCACTCACTTGCACCACCCATTTCCTCAGCAAAAGTTTTCCATAATTTTCTTTGCACATCTCGATGATGATACATTTTATCTCGCCAAGTCCACAGTATCGTTGGCATATAAACTGCACTAAATAGTTTGTCAACATCCAATATAACAGAACAAGGACGCACTAAAGAGAAATACCTATAGCATGAAGTTGTGACTAAATCGCATTCAAATGGAACCAGTCGTTAGTCTGATGAAGATGGCTTAACTCGTACGACCAAAGTCGAGCGTAACGTACGGTCTCGCATTGTTTTCATATTTATGGGATTAGTTTCATGTATACGGACGACTAGTTAGTCGTCCGATTAAAATCCAATGGATGATCGATCTTAGATTGGAAGTGGACGATCCAGGTTTAATATTTACACTGAAATCTATCTTTCCACAATACTCGATCGCTCCAGTATCGCTACGTAGAGCTCGTTGGTTACCATAAATAGTATCTAGAGAAAGTTTAGCAGAGATTTAATTTTGTTATATACTAATTGTTAACACCGATTCTTTATAATTCTGTGCATATCCACAGACAAGAGCTAATAATCAAGCACTAAACATCTCATTTTTCTTCACACCAAATCTGTATCGAACTACTATCTACAAAATGTTGTAGTTATGGAAGACTTGCGGCAGACTTATTCTTGGAGGAACCTGATCAGCAGATTGTCCTGCATGTTGGGGACATCAAACAGAGGAGTCAGCAAACAAATCCTTGATGATGTTTTTTTTTTATCTTGATATACATTTATATTACTCTCTTGCCTCTAATGACCAAAATGAAAAAAGAAAAACATAAAAACAAACTTAACATTTATGGAAGTTGTCACAGATAGAACCAGAACGGTCAGAAGCTCTAATTGGGCACTGTTTCAAGAGATGAGATAATACAGGAAGTTTCATTACAAAAGATTTGTTATTCCAGTTCAAGTCTTTGTGCAAAGCGAAAACTACTGTATATTAAATGCGTTTACTTTGAACGAAACAGGGTCATATACCTCAAGCTTGTGATAAGGCTTCAAAGTGAATATTAACTATGCCAAAATTCTTTACTTTAAAAATGTTTCAAGAATTTTTAATTTCACTGTTTTACTTTGTTCTCAGATTTAATATGTTTCTACAATATGACATCTTTACACACAAAGCTACAAGCGGAAAAAGAAGTAAACGAATCAAAGTAAACAACTGCACAAAAGAATTCTCTGTCTTTCTTGTACAGCGTTTTGCAACATGGCATAAATTGTATGTTTTGAACAGGCTTATTCGACAACGGAATATTGGTTTTAATGTACCGAGACAAAGAAAAATGTATTTAACTTGTCGTCAATCAAGAAAGTGTGTTATTTTTACAATTCAATAATCATTACCCCAAAAGCACTAATACGTGTTTTCAATGTTGATTTTAGGTTTATTTCGCTGATAAATCGTTATCAGCTTAAAAAAAAAATACATTTAATTTTAAACCACATTTCAACAAAGGCGTCATTGCCTTGGTAAGGCGTTAATTTAACGTGTATTCAATATGTTACTTTCAACTATGGTATAGAATTTTTTTATGTATGTCTTACTAATGTTATGCCAAAAAATATAATTAAAAACTAATTGAAGGACACAAACTAAATATTGTGTTCTCACCCGATTGAATTTTAAACCATATTTCAACGAAGATAGTATTTCGTTGACAAGACGTACTTTCAACTGTCATTCAATGTACCAGATTTCGTTCCACACTTGCATTTCTAATTTAATTGCTTAAACATTATCATTAAATGTAAATATTATATTATGAAATTAATCACATTTTTTCGTGTTCTAGTTTACATGTTGAAAACATTGAATTTTAAACTATATTTCAACGAACATATAATTTTGTTAATAGGGCGTTAATCAATAACATAGATGTTGCTTTATATGCGTTTTCTAAGGTGACATATTACACTTATTGAGAAATACAAATGCGTGTCAACGTGTTAAAGAATAAAAAACTGCGCATAAGAAACAAAGAAGGAATGTATTTTTATTCGTACATGAATAACATGATGGTGTATAACGCCTAGTAACTCCATTCTAGACTACCTGTTAATACAGAGACCGTAAAATAGCACCGAATTCACAATATGGATTAATGGATCAGGGGATAAGACGACGAGCTACCAACGGGAAGTGCAGAACTTTCTTATGTTTGAACCCCACAGCAGCCGGTGGGATTATTTACTGTTGGAAAATTAACACCGTATATCACGATGAAATCAACGGATAAAATTAAACTAGATATGTGTATAACAATAGACAGCATTTGTGCTTTGTTTTGGCCAACTAAACACGTTTTTTCATCGTTTCTTCTCAACCATTATTAAACGTCGAATAAACCGTTGAACAGGTGGACATTTCGTATCATTTACAACGTTAACATAACATTTCGGTACAAATGTATAATCCACGTATTTTCAACGTTTGTGTGCTACTGGGGTAGTAATTCTACTAGAGACATATTTAGCATGAAAGAGATAGGAATGATAGTAAATACTACAAGTATATAAATACATTGTAAGATTTTCGTGTGTTGTAATAGCATAAAGTGGAATATTCTACATTTACCTAACATGTAACTATTTGTAACAAACGCAAAATATAACAAAATGTAGCAAGAGTTTTAAAACGTGTCACTGGGTGAATACCATTAATAATTGTCCGGGACTCCATCCTGGATATTTATCAAAGAATTGGTCCTGCTGTGGTGGTGTAATCGATGTCATACCTAACCAGAAACTCAGAGATCCCTGTTTTGGTCCTGGTCAAGGCGGCAGTTTTTCTGTCCTAACTTCAATATTTACCTCACATAAAGGTTTCTTGGACGTGAACTAACTAAAACTTATTCATGTAATCTTAGAATAGGGTTTGATTTTTATAGATTGGGTTTAACAACATAAATAAAATATTTCACCTGAACGCGAACGTTTTGAAACACTGGAAAAATACAGTCCATATTAAGTTTCAGTAAATAATGTGTACAATTCTCTCTTAACTGGGTTACCAGACATCCTCGTTTTGAAGAATATGTCCTCCCTTCCTTTCTAAATATCTTGAAATATCCTCCATTCTCTAGTGACCAGGTTAAAAGTTCTGAATAAGACATACTCGTTCTCCTGTGTTCCAAAATTTTACATTTAATAAAATGTTCGTCATGGATTTATCTAGCAAATGGCTCATCATTTGGCAACCAGTTCGTCCCATTTTCACTAAAGTTTATTACTTGATAAGAAAATACAATAGAAATGTAAAATGTTGTGTAATTTTCCCTCTAAAAGCTGAAATTTGAAAGTAAGAAATTATTATGTTCTTTAGTGTTTCTTTATAAAATTTAAATGGAAAGTAGCCATAGTTGTATATCAATGTTTGTATAGTTGTCCTCCACTGGAAGAAACAATTCGCAGTTGCTGTCCATTTTTAACCTTACTCTTCTCCACTAGCAAAAATGATCTGGTAACCCTGCTCTTAGAAAAAGAAGAAAACAACAATGAATAAAATGGTTTTCATTACAACATTGGCAAATCTCTAGGAGACAATCAGTTATTGTAATTATGTTGGTGTTTTCAATATTTTAGAATTTAATGCAAATTTCCTGCACAAAAATCTCCAAATTTATTGCAGAAGAAAGGAAGAAATTATTTTTGTCTATTATCTATTATAACTGACTGACGTAACATGATTGAATTGTTACTGCACAAAAAAACTAAGTTTTGTATAGAGAAAAGATCAATCTGATTTTATGGCTAGTTTAAGTAAACCAGAGACTCCAGTTGTCACCATTGGGCTGCATATGGAATGGTATGTAAGAATTTTCTGAATGAAATTTTGTTACAGTTCCAAGAAACAAATATTGTAGTATTAATGCCAATTTCGTAGTAAACTTGTTACGAAAAAAACAAACAAAAAAAACAACATATTTCTCTATTTGCTCTACCTGGCTTGATACATTGCCAAATATTTGACTTTGAATATTTGTTCAAAGCGAGCGAGCGAGCTTTCGGAAACTGAGCTCCTATTCGGTTGGTTGAAATAACCGCTTTTACGCCTAGTGAGAAACGGACCTCAGCAACACAACACAGGGATCGACTGAGGCTACGCGTCTAAGGTGTTGCCTCACAAACACTGTATACGTCCAATAAACAAGCTGGGGTACCCAGAGAGTTAGTAGGTAGTCTCTTGTTCAAGAGGATTATATGAGAGTACACCATGAAGAGCACACAATTGCAAGCGATTTTCTTTTTATTAATTCAAACTGGACCATTCTTCACAGGAAGCCGCAGAAAAGCATAAACAGTGCATCTGGGAGAGGAATGGCTAGTTAACGTACCATTTGAGTTGGATTGTTAAATTTCGTTCCAGTAACACAGCATTGCAAAATGAAAGTCACGGGCTCCGACCAACATCATGTTCCACAGTGCGGACGATTCCAAAAAAATGCTGACCAAAAGTAAAAAACTCAAGCAAATGATCTGAAAATCTGTACTTCTGGGTCTTTTGGATCGCTGATTACGAATCTGAAGTCATAGTTGCAAAACGTAACCCACATCTTCCCTTATTGACAACCCCTGCTTGTGAAACAGCCTGTATATCATGTTACAATCAAGATGCATATACGGTAATTGTCATGTTTTTTTGGGTCACTCATTACGAACCTGAAGTCAGAGGTAACAAATTTAACAGCAATAACAGCATTTTAACATTAGTAAAAACTTTAGTAAATTTTATTTTTGTATGAGCCAGTCTATTACCTTTAGACTTCGGCACGTCGCAATTTGCCCCTTAGCTATTAAAATCCACACCCATGACCTGCTGGGACTCGAACCTTGGCCTGCTGCCGCAGACCGCACGGCCACCCGGCCGGCAACAGCATTTTAACATTTTAGCGTGTAATTAAATAGTATTTTTTTTTAAATGAAATATTATGCTGTTTTCTTATCAATGATTCTTGATTGAATGTAAATTTAGTAATAATTGATAAATATATTTGAAAATGCTTTGGCGTATAATAATGAAATTATGATAAAATTAATTTTTGAAAAATTAGTTTTTCTTTTAATTTTAACTATAAATCAATTGATTGTATTAAAATGTAATTACGAAAAAAATCGGTTTCATCGTCAGGCGATAAATTTATAGATGCATCAGTGTCTTCTGATATCGAAAAATCTGAACTTTTGTTCATGTTGTTGACTAACTCTTACAGTTAGTTGGAATTGGTACCAATAGCAAACAAACAACTTCAGCTGACAAGCCTGTCTTTCTCTCTCTCTTTCTTTCTTTCTGTTTGCCTGTCTCTCTCTCTCTCTCTCTCTCTCTCTCTCTCTCTCTCTGTCCATCTGTTTGTATATATGCACACACAGACACATACACACTTATTTCATGTCTTCCAATTTATCTTCCTTTGAGGTTAGATTTGTGAAAAAATAGCACGATCCTTCTATCTTACGCTTTTCATTTAGTCGATTATTCTAATAATATAACTTCCACTCGCTTTGCTTCGCTGTGGGCGCTGACCACTAGGCCCCCTGAGAGTTGCATCCCCATAGGGAAGGTTCGCTCCATTTATTATAACCGACTCTCGGTCATGCACCTTTATACCAAATTTCATTTCTCTAGCTTGAGTGGTTTGATAAATTGCTTTTGGGGGGCCATTTTTTATTAAAAATGGCTACTTTTTGAAAATGTAATATTATCCTACACTACTCGCGATGATACCTGGTACTGAACTTCTGAAAAATCTCCTTAAAAGACAATTAGAAAGAGCCTACTGACGCTTAATTAACGCTTATAACCAAAAATTAAAAATTACGAAAATAACATTTACTATTAGACAAGACTGTGTAATACTCTGCTATTTAATTACAGGAGTTAAATTGTACAAGTGCGTTGTTGAATAATATAAAACCGAGTCTAAATCAAAAATAAAAAGTAATAAAATCTATTTAAAAAAGAAAAGCCTGATATGGCGGACTTTTCACGACCACGAAAAATGTGTTATATATTTTTTTCTCTCTCAATTATTCATTTGAGATTTGCTTAATAAATAACTACTAACGTGTAAATTGAATATCAAACTATTTGGATGTTGGAATATGTTGTATGCATGCGATTTACTTCTATTTTCATTTGTAATATTTCGGGGTCGAAAAATGGCTGGAACAACTTCTTTATGTTTAGCTTTGGATAGGCCTCAGCTTTGATTTCAAACTACTGTTGATGCTTTAAACTTAGATAAAGGGTGATTTTTGCGGGAAACTGAAGGCTTTACTCTAGGGGTATAAATAGTAGGTAACCTCTATTCTCGCGCTCTTGTATATGGCAGTTCTAATGTGCGACGTCTCAGAATGGATACCGGTTGGGACGCAGGTTCGAGTCCCGTCACTGTCGGTGCTCTAGGCACGGAAGCTCAACAAAGCGGCGACGTAAATACGTTAATTGTGTAGGAGATTATCTCTGTTCAAAATAAAGAGCAAGTCTCGTTTCGAAAGGGATCATCAACCAGTGCCTTGGTAGCCGGAGGTGATGAAACAAGCAGTTTTGCGATGTTTACCCAGCAAAGTGGAAGGCCTAATTTTTCATTAATTCCAATTCGTATTGTTGTGCCAATTTGAATCTTTCAATTTTCATATCAGTTCATCTGTGAAGCTAGTTAGTTTTAAACGAAAGTAAATGTTACTCTTAGTTACAAAGCCCAGATCTTCGGGAAAGAAAGGCAATTGACTTACGGACGTACATGCAACCGTTAAGATCAACGGTGAAGTTGTTACTGTTAAACCGTCCCATGGTTCCACGCTGGGAAGAAGAAACGCAGACAAGAATGTATTTGTTGCGTTGGTTTAAGCGAGCTGAGGCCGGAAGTAATCGTTAGAGCACGGAGTGAAAATGTCTTTAATTGTAAATAAATTTAGTTGTTAGTATTATTCATGTGCAGATGGTCATTTAAAAGCAGATGGAGAAACGGGAATCGTAAACCCGACCTAGGCGATATCAATTAAAGTTTTAAATCGATCAAAATTATAATATGAATACCCTGCCAGTTTCGAGCCCAAGGGCGTCGGCAGGGAGGGGTGAAGTTGGCCTGCCCCCCTGGATTTCAGATTTAATACCCACTACTATTCTATTTTCATATATTTGGTGTATGTGTTTATGCTTTTCGCTAAATATATTTGGGATTCTTCCGTTACATTTCCTGAACCACATTCATATCAATCTATCAAATCACAAATACACCAATTTATACCCACAAAACAAACTATGTGAAAAGATCGAAAGTAAAATCACGAATGCTATTATTTTACCACGAGCCTAGCATTGGACTATTGTACTACTACCTCGTATTATGCAACTTTTATTTCGTCTGAACATACTCTGTTTATGAAGTTGAAGCAGTTCCTCTAGAAAGTCGAATAAACTCTCTCTCTCTCTCTCTCTTTCTTTCTTTCTTTCTCTCTCTCTCTCTCTCTCTCTCTCTCTCTCTCTCTCTCTCTCTCTCTCGCTCGCTCGCTTTCACAATACATTTTTTATACAAAGCTTAAAAGCACGAATAAGCCAATCGTAATATACACATTCTTTTAAATTAATAATTTTCGGACCCTTGTCTTACGATGCCTTGTTACGCACACATCTTATTGTTAGTTTTTTTTTAAATAACGAACAAATCAAGAAAACACTGACATTTTGAAGAGCGACTCATCTAACATTAACATTAATTAAATGAAGTGTTTCATGTTTAGAAAGTAATTCATTTAGCCGAGATATTTGAAGATCACTAACTTAAGTCGGCAGAGACCAGTATTTCGAATTTCTCATCAATAATAAACATTTTCAAATTATGGATTGCTTCATGTAATAGTTATTCTTAAGAATTATCCACCCAGTTTCTAAAATGTCATTGTCGATTTGGATTTGTCCATTATTTATAATATTTTTTTTTTTAAATAGCCTGATTACCAAGGACTCTCAAAGCGAATCATAATTTGAATTTTTGAAAGGTCTTTAGATAATTTTGGCTTAAGTCGAATGATGCTGGGAGAATCCAGAACAAAAAGATCATCTAGCAAACATTTCTATCGATAGGAATTCCTGCACATAACTTATCATCCATTAATGTTTGTTAAAATATGTTATTTCTATAATCTTCGACATCCAACACAAGATTTGATAAAAGTTCTGTTACTAACCTTTTTTATTTTTGCCTGAATTATTGAAAGACCTCTACGTCTGACAATGTCATGCCACCTCGGTTTTTGAGACTCCAAATTAACTTATGGCCAATGATCACACCACATTAATTTTCATTGAAATTTACGAGTTCTAACACTCCAGGTATTTGATGATCCTGACTATTCAAAGATGTTGGATATGTTAGTGAGAAATCAATGTTAAAAATGTACTGTGTTATTAGTTTAGATTTCATTAAGTTAATTTGAAAATTATGATGATTTCAATTTTATTTTATGTTTGAAATGATTTTATATCGTTCATCAAACTATTAGCAAGTTCTCCGCTAGAAAGTAGGAGGGAGAGAAATAAGGTTTTGCGAAAGTTTCTATAGGTGCTTAGGAACTTCGACCTTTCCATAAATACCTATTTGGTACACTGGAAATATTGGCTATGTTAATTAAACACTTTTTGGTGTCCGGAAGAGACCACCACTTTTTTTTGTTAACATCGTTTGTTGTGTGATTTCGATGATTCAGCACTATGATAGTACTAATATTGTGTTGAATCAGCATTAAAAACACATCCATTTTGTTGAATCACCGAAATTAACAACGTTTCCTTGCGTTGATTTTACGCAAACAATTGATGGTCGCCCTGGGACACCAGCAAGTGTTAACACAGCCATATATTGCTGTGTACTTTCCTGCTTTGCCATTACAAACGATAGTGGTACTAGGAGGAGAAAATCCTAACTAACCAGAAAATTATGTTTAATAAAATTGTACGCCCATAAATTAATTTTATATTATCTAAAGAAAATAGTAAACTGTATTCTAATGAACGCTCTGAAATCGTATGTAAGAAATAAAGAAATTTGAATAACTTGCTACCCTCTAAGATTCATCTGTAAATTTCTCCAATATCTGTCACAGGGACAAACAAACACATATTTATACATAGTGTTCTCTGAATATTGCCCCCCTTGGGAAAATTCCCAGCGACGCCCATGCTCGAACTCCTGGTCCGTAAGTTTTAAATCAGATCTGAACGATAAGTGGTCCTTGTGCCAGACGCCAAAAAACGATGATTTGGTATAAAATGGAGGAACTAGATCAAACTTTCAGCACTTGTACACTAGCATGTATAGAGCACGAACATACTTGATAGACATTCCAAAAATGTAGCTATCCAAGATGGTGACCATTCAAAATGGCGGCCGATGCTATTTATTAAAATCAACATATCTCGGTTCTGAGTTATCCGATTTTGATAATTCTTCTTTTAAATAAAATATAATTTAATTAGATACGTTTTTGTTTATGAGCAGTAGTTTCGTGAATAATCTAATAGTTTTTCGGTTAAATGTAAAAGAAGTTTCGTTTTAGCCTAAAATATTTTCTTATTTAGTAGTTTACTTTGAAAGTACTAATTCTAGATCACCCTATACCCTTATACAAAATATAGGGTGTAAGTTAGGTTTTAATAAAAGAAAAGATCAATTAAATCTGACAAATATAACCAGAGATATGAACAATTGTTTAAAAATACTGCAATACGAGTTAGCATTATGGAGGCACTAATGCGTGTAGAAGCTACATGATGAGTTGGTATGAAACTAGGGGACCAGATGAAACTTTCAGCACTTATACACTGGCATGCATAGAGCACTAAAGTACGTGATGGACAATAAATAATGTAGCTATCCAAGATGGTGGCCATTCAAAATGGCGGCCGACGCTATTTATTATAACGAACACATTTCCGCTCTGAGTTATCCGATTTCAATCATTATTTTTTTTAATGGAAGTTAATTGTATAGCTCCATTTTTGTTTATGAGCAATATTTTCGTAAATTTAATAGTTTTTCACTTAAATGTAAGGCAGTTTCATTTTAGCCTAAAATATTTTCTTATTTAATATTTTACTTTGAAACGACTTGTTTTAGATAAACCTATGTCCTTACATAAAATACAGCGTTCAGCTCAGACTTTAATCTAAATAAATAAATAAATAAATAAAATAAATCCGACAAGTATAACCAGATATTTGGCTAATTCTTTGATTTCTGCAATACGAGGTACCATGACGGAGGCATGAATGCGTGTAGAAGCTGCATGATGTTTTGGGATAAAATCGAGGGAACAAATGAAACTTTTAGCTCTTGAACACTTGTCTATGAAGAGCACGAATATTGTTGATAGACATCACGAAACGGTAGTTATTCAAAATGGTGGCTGTCGCCAATTTTCAATCTTACGAGATTTCGATGGTTCCTTTTTTTAAAAAAAATGAAAGATCATTTCTTTGCCGTCAAGTTTTATTAAGAGCAATATTTTCATAAATATAATAGAGATCTTTTGTTAAATTTAATAATCTCCAATTTAGCCTTAATTATTTTATTAAATATTGTTAAACTGTTAACCTAAATTATTATTTTATTTTATTAATACTTAACTATATATAGTTTAAATTTACAGATTCTGTGAAAAATAACAAAAAATATAATTTGCTTATTTGAGGTTTTATTAGGAAACGATATTTTTAAGATAAATATTTGCTTTGGAAATGCTGCTGGGCCAAGGTGGATCAATGACTTAGCGCTCACCTCTGACCCCTGCTCCTGCTATATGTACTTTGTGGTGGACTAAAACCGTATGCGTGGCTTTTCTCGGGCTTCTCCCGTTTCCTTCCAGTTCCTTTTTTCCACCAATTCATCTCATTATCCATGCTGTCTGACCCAAGGTTGCCTAAAGGTCTTAAATTTAAATTCGAAACATGATTCTTTTAATATATACTTTTATTTGAGGAAAAAGGCAATAATATCCGATAATCTGGACCTAAGAAATCACTACTAATAAAAAGGTTGGTTTCTGCTGTACTGTACAAACAGGTTAAATCAAGTAAATGCAATATGAAAGGTGTTAGAAACTAACTGAAAGTACTTTATATTGGCCAAAGTATCTCAGAAATTTATTAAGAACTAGCATCATCTGTAATAAGATTCCATTCAGGTCAGGCTGTGACAGTGTAAATGCATTTGCAGGAGAAAGAAAGATTAAAAGGTTTATTGGAACAGCACACCAAATTGTCACAACATTCAGAAGCATAGGAATCGTGTGAACTATTCCAGATGAGTTATTCAAGGCATTTGAAAATTTACTTGTGACATGTATTCCAAAAAAAATAAAATAAATAAATAAATAAATAAAAAAAATAGAAATTGGAAATGCCAATGAGCTGGGAAATTATTTACATCCAAAGTCGATAATTGCTAACTA
>JAGDQP010028870.1:0-23815 GCA_022664845.1 Lepisma saccharinum
CTGCAGTGCTTTCGGACTCTGAACTATGCAACCCACATTTATTGAATTATAGTTTTGCTTGGCAAAACACTAGGAAAAATAGAAAAGGTGAAATTCCCCTTAAGGTCAATGACCCTTCTCTCCTTCTCCCTCTTAATTTTAGAGCGACTACTTTTTAGCCCCCCTTGTGGTGAACACACAACTCCTTTGAGAGGTGGCTGGAGAGCGAATTTCAAATAAATTTAGGAGACAAAAAGGCACACGCTGTTTAAATTAAATTGGGGATGCGGCGTTGGACCAACACTTCGTACGACCAACAGCCTCTCAAGCAGCAAGAACTGGCGTACGACCAACACCCCAGGGCAAAAATCTGTGTTGGTCGAACGCCGTGTTGGTTCAACGCCGTGTTGGTCCAACGCCGGTACTTCGAAGTGCTGGTTTCATGCCGGTGTTGGTTCTACGCAGGTGCCCAAAAAATAATTTAAGATCATATTTTTTATTATCTTTTTAGGTTTTATATATCTGGGGCGTTGTCAATTTTATTGTTGGTCCAATGCCGTGTTCGTTAAACGCCGTGTTGGTTCAACGCCGTGTTGGTGTTGGTCCAACGCCGTGTTGGTCTAACGCACTTCAACCAACACGGCGTTTGACATACACTAATAACCGGCATATGACCAATGACCTTACCAGCAGAGACATACTGGTAGAAACTAAATATTTTGCACAATGTGAAATGTAGCATTCTTGTAGAAACATCACTGAATTTTGCAAATTTCCAATGTATTTTTTGTAACACACCGTCCTAAAGGCCAACAAGAACGTAACGAAGGGGGTGGAATGTTAAAAGAAAATCTTTGAGTAATGCCAATGAGCGTCAGATTAATCGCAAAACTAGCAGAATTAATGATCCGATGCTACTTGCATGTGCCAGTGATTGAGACTGGGGCTACACCCTCCTTCCAAAAGTCAGTTAGAAAGGACTTCACAGTAAATGCCCTTACAGAGACTTACAGTACTGGCAAGAATATATTTTTTAACAAATAATGATAAATTATGAGTTATTGTAGAAAAATTTATGATTTAAAAAAAAAACCTGGAATGTTATTTTGACAACAAAGGAGCACAAAGGGTTAGTTATCAGCACAAAAAGTTAGTCGAGCGTCACAAATATTCCAATTGGGGAGGCGGAATGCCAATGAGCTTCAAAATAATCGGAAAGTCACAGAATTAACGCTCCGATGTTAATTGCATGAGCCAGTCTGTTTTGTTGGCTATAGAACCCTTGAAAGAAATAATTAAAAGAACTTCACGGTAAATATTTTCAGCAGGGATATATTCACTGAACCTAATTTTCTGTACAATTAATGTGAAATTTAGCATTTCTGTAGGTCCAAATCTTACGCCGGGCCGGACATTTTTTAGTTTTTGTAACACTCTCTGTGCCCTTTCTAAATCGGCCTTGCCAACATATCCACGCAGATGTGAAAAATTCAGAATTTGTTTAAAAGAATCTCAAAATTCACTTTCCTTTTGAGAAAAACATAGCTTTTCACGCTATGGTCTTGCTGAGGACATTTTCCGTGTCGTTTCTTAAGTGATTCTTGGACAGGGGCTGCAGCCCTAGACATATACTGACTTATGCAAGTAGCATAGATAGCATCGGAGCATTTATTCTGTACTATTTGTAATTAATTTGACGCTCATTGGCATTCTAAAGAAATATTGACTGTTTATAACGCTTCCCTTTGTTACTCTTCTTTTTCATCGTTTAGGAGGTACGTTGCCAAAATAACGTTACAGATTTAAAACATTCATATTTTTTTCACACTAATGCCAAATTTCATATTATTTGTATAAAAAAATAGCTTCTGTCAATATGTCTCTGGTAATTGCATTTATCATGGAGTTCTCTTTAAGTGACTTTAGCTCCTATACCAGTCGCTGATATTACCACCCAAGAAATGTCAGAGCACCCTCCTAGAAAGGTCCTGTAGGTTATAAAAATGTAGTTATTATTCTCCAGAGCATGTAAACTGGATACATGCTGTGACATTGCTTCAGGTGCGAGAATTTTAAGATAACATTTTATAAAACATGTATTACCGTATTATATTTGAACATTAATTTGTATATATTCTTACCTACCTCCTTTCATTCAGAATGTTTGTGTATTATTTTTAAACATTCCAATTGGCTAACATCCCTGCTCTTGTCTCCTCTCTCTATCAATTACTTCTTTTTATATCCCTATCTTAGCCTCTGTCCCCTACCCTGTGTATTATAAGAATTATAAATATCGTAACTATTGGTGAATAAAAGTACAGAAAGACGAGTTGCAAATATAAATAACGTAGTTCGTCTTCAGTATCGTACATCTTCCCGTCATCCAGTTTGAATTGAGAATTTCATGTTATCCGTCACAAATATAAACGCATAAAATACATCCTGAGCATTGGATTACACTGGAAGTGGATAAACGAGTTCAAATATTTGCTCTAGAGTCTACCTATCGACACTAAGTAGTCACTCCATTATTTCGTAGAACTCGATGGTAAGCGCGTAATTTGAGTTCACGTTTTAGCCATTCACAAAGTATTTTTCAAATGGAGATAGTCTTTGGGATTTAGATGTTCCTTTGTCAGATTGTGTGTTGTTATAAACAGAGTAACATGGAGTTTTGTTTCGTCATAAGCGTTTGTCTTTCCCGATCGGGAATACTTAAAAGGGATTCTATTATCGTCTAATGTCATGTCAATTTAAGTCTTTATCTTGTTGCTTAACGTCAATACTTCTATCATGAACATATTGATTGAAATCATTTATATTTACAAAACGGATACCTGTTACGACATGCAGACTTCCAGGGAAACTTCTCCCTCATCCCCCTGTTAATTCGCACAATGCGTTTCCATACATTTGCTGTATCTGACTTCTGTGAATTCTAGTATACTTTACAAACTTAGGTAAATCGTAGAATTTGCGTTGAATTTTTCAGTTACCACAGAGTTTGTGTATCCCTTCCAAGAATTATTCCTGTGCTCCAGTATCCATTTTGTCAAAAAGTGTCACGATGTGTTCACATTTATTATTGTTTTCTTGTATTTTTAGTGTCATGGGTTAGTGGAGGTTAGGTAAGGTCAGGTTCGCATAACCAGATAGAAATGTATTTTCAAAGAAAGAAACGAGTGTAAACATACATAACCGAACCAGACATTACCTAACCTAACCTAACCCATGGTAACTAATCTAGGATAATCTACGAAAAATGCAAGAAGCAATTATTAATAATACATATGAAGAGATAGAATAAATATATTTTGAAAGAGAAAATCTCGCACACGCCGAGATTTGAATCCGGGTCCTTTCACTCAACAAGCCGACGCCTTATACAATTACCCACGATCCCAGCTTGCAAATGGAGATTTCAAAGTTGTATACATGTGTTACGTAAAACTGCTACGAAATGTCATTTGCGCGTGCAGTGCTGTAGTCCCGGAAATTTTACAGGGTATACGCTAAGTTTATGAATCTTTAAATATAGATCATGTTTAAATAAATATCGAAATTATATGCATAATTTGTTGAATTGAGGGAATAAGAAACAAGATGTTGCGACTTTTGCACAACTACAAAGCATCTATATCAGTTAAAATTCAGTTACAATTCTTTATGTTGAATTGTCGACTCTGAAGGCAAGGGATACAAGTGAGATTAACGAATATAAAAGAAAGTATTTCAGCCAAAGACCTTTTTAGGGCCACTTCAATTTACGGGTTCTACCACTCCACCAGATCTTAACTCAGTTCATGAATATCCTGGCCTTTCTTCTCCTGAACCCTCTGCCATGTCTTCCACTGCAGAATCTCCACAAAAGATGGACATAGAAGGTTACGCCAGACTATCCATGCCATACTTCCTCGGTTCAGACTACAAACATGTTTGATGTCCTTTGTCAAGATCCTAAAAAGCAAGCAGAAGTACAAGAAGATCATTCCCAACGAGCACATCTTCCTACCTTCACGAAACCATCTGCTATTTTCATCTATGGAATTACAAATAGATATCAGTTCAGTAAAACACTAACTGCAACTTGTCAGATTCGCCCGGTAGTCAAGCAGACCGCTAAATTTATTATATTCCAAGCACAATCTAAAGCTGATTTTGACAAACTACAGACATATTGTCTAGAACAACAGATCCAATTTGCCTTAGAGGCTCATAAGCAAGATCGCCCACTTAAGGTGGTGCTACGAAAATTATCAATAGACATTATTCCTGCTGATATTTATGAAGACCTAATCACTCAGGGACTTCCCGTCTCACAAGTTAACTTCACGGAAGAGACAAGACGACAAAAGGCAAAATTTAGTATCCATTATTTTTGGTTACGCTCCGAAAGGCTGAAAATGTTAAAGCCATCTTTCAACTGAAGCATGTTCTTCACTATATTGTGAATGTTAAACCATATAAAGGCCCAGATATTCTACAATGCCACAGACGCCAGCGTTTTGGGTACGCCCAAAATTCATGTTTCAATGTACCACGATGTGTAAAATGTGGTGAAACCCATTTAACTTCATAATGTGACAAGACATCTAAAGAAACACCTGCGTGCTGCACTAATTGTGGCGGTGCCAACCCCGCAAGCTACCGAGGCTGTAAAGTCCTTCAATCTGCAACTTCCCGACGCAAAATTGAACCTTGTGTCAAGACTTCCAGCACTGCAGCTGTCAAGACATCCACTTCTCTACCTAAACCTGATGCCAGTGCTGGCGATACCCTGAATGAACTGTTTTCTTTATTTCAAGATGTTTCTACAAATGATTTACTTTCCAAGATTGGTCAAGCTCTCATCCGATTTCGTTCTACAGCCAACTTTTCTGACAAGATTTCTATTGTCATCGACAACCTGCAACAAATTTTTACTGCTTCCAAATGTTAATCCTGTTTATTTAAAAATACTGTAAAGATACATAACCGCACCTAACCTACCTAACCTCCACGTTCCCATGGTCACTAATTAAGTCAAAGTCGGGTTTAACCGAGTACTCAGTTAAACTTGACTTTTACCCATAACAGTATTCCATTTCTAAGATACTTCATGATGTTATCAACAAATGAAAATATGCTTCTTTCATTTTCTTTTAACATTGGTGTGTTGAAAACTAATACTACCGGATGCTCTTCGGATACTCCCACGGAAGAGAAATCACGATGTTCAGCACATTATTTCAGATCTGATTACGAAGGACTAGAGACGTTACGATCAGTTATATATGACTGAAATTAATTAATATAAGTTAAGATACTCCAATCTAACCTAATCTAATGTTCACTGTTTTCAACGATACGGGGGAGTATCTAAAGCCAACTATCTTCTTTCAACAAACTAATTTCCCAGTGTAAAATTCGTTGTCGCGGAAAAGGTTCAATTTGTTATAAATTGCAGTTCTCATCCTTAATTACGAGTTTCAAGGGTACTACATACAGTCGAATAGTGAATGAATATAAGGTATATCTATCAACAGTAGTATACTGGATTTAATGCTATATGTTATTATTATTACTTCCCTACAAGTCTTAGATCTTCCAACACTGATATTCGTTATTCATGCATCACTAATTATTATGTAATTCACTAATTTAATTAATACTACACTTTCCGTACTTTATCAGTATTAAATAACTTCAACCATGTACATCATTGTCTTTACTGATTTAAGATGCTCTTTGGAAACTCCCACGGATGATAAATTACCACGTTCAATACAGTATTACAAATCTGATTTCGAAGGATTAAAGTCGTTAAGCCCAGTTCAAGATAACTTAAACTAGGTTAAGCTAACCCAATCTTACCTAACCAAACTTTCAATGTTTTGAACGATTCGTTAAAGTTTGCAGAGTAGCCCTGAACTCCCTGAAGAAATATTCCCAATTGTCACAGATTCCATTCACCGCTACTTGAAACAATGAATCGGAACTATGAACTGTCTACGCGTTAAACTATACTTGTTTACACCACGCTAAAAGAGAAGTGTGGATACTACCCTGGTTCATAACAAATAGGGTAGTGTAAATTAGATCTGAAATTTATTTTCCAAACACCTTACTGAACTTATTATTTTGCCCCTCGAACTACACATAGATTTTGCAGAAAGCCGTAACGTATTTCAGAAAGTACAAGGCGTATTAACTAGAATTAAAGCGCGTAATTAGTGAGAAAATTCCGTAATAATATAAAGATTATCGTATATACAGGAAAACACATATTTAAAAATTCCCTTGGATAACTATGGTAGTAAATTTAATTGACCTTACCTCTTCGTCTCCTCCCTTAATTTCTGCTTCAAAAATGATTATAACTTCGAGCGGAGAATCTGCACCCTTCACTTTGTACACTCTAGCTTAATTCCTTGAATCTGCTTTCACAAATCCAACGTCGATCGCGTTTACCTCTTAATAAATGAATCTTCCCAACACATAAAAGAAATACAATGTAAATATTTACTATTTTGTAATTTTCAAACTCGTAATTCCATATTTACTAGTCGAACAATAGCAGACTCCGTCCGCTTTGGACATCTGTGGCATTGACCAATAAAACTGCGTTTATTTTTGCGGGAAATTTTGGCACCCGGTCCTACTAACATGGCCGCCATGAACGGCTTCACTTTGATGACGTAGGACTCTCTCTCTTAGTTTTATCTGCTCTAGGGTTTAAAAGGATATAATTCGGTTTGTTACTTGTTGTTAGGAACCATAGAGTTAGGAAGGAAATAGAGAGAACATACATGACGTCACATGAAGCCAAATTCCGGTTCATCAGCAGCCATCTTGTGTAGCCCCATTAGAGTCCCTGTATACCGAGAGCTGTGAGGATTTTTTTTTATTTTGGGACCCTCTGACCACCACTACCTCTCAGCCATCTTGGCTCAACCCCGCTTCGCGCATTTGAAATGCAGCGAACTAAAAGTGTTATCTTCGGGACTGGGGCAGGCCATCCCCGGTATTCGTCTCCCTGCTTCGGCCCCTGACATGGCGCCGAAGCACGGAGTCGGCAGGACCTGTTGTTCCTCAAAGTCTTGTTTACATAAAAAAAAGAGAAAATAATAGCAAAGAGAGGGGGGGCCGGGGAATCCGGCTGGCAAATCCAGGCCCTTTTTCCGCGAGTGAAGGAATTTCTTCTTTTATTTTTTTTCTTTTCATTTCAGTTTACAATACGTACATACATGGACCTGAGCTGTAACAAAATACAATCATATATTAAGTACACTAGTGTTAGTGGTTTAATGTATTAAGTTTTTATTATTTATTTGGGTTACATTTTACTATTATTTATTAATGTTTTTCACTTTATTAATTCCTGCTTTTATGTTGTGACTTCAGTATTTTCTTAAGCGTCTTCCTTACTAATCCTACATATCGGTATTATTAGTTCTTACATAGTTGTCTAGTTATTATTGTTAGTATCAGTTTTTTTCATTTATACAGTTAAAATTACGTTATTGAAAACACTTCCCGCACTGTCCTATTTTTATAACTATCTTAATAAAAAATATACTTCATTTTCCGTAATCTACTCATTAATGATATATAAAATATTTCTAAAATAGAAGCAATTCAAATACAAAATACAAGGACACTAAACAATCATTCATTTATATGGACTTCAGTTCCTCTATCTATACATTTAAAAAAAATATCATCAGCAAATTATCACAATAAGTATTAATAGTTTACATTTACATTTAATTCCCTATGAATTGCTCCGTATCAGAATTTAATTTTTATCCTTCACCTATTTACTCTAAGCTAATCCTAACTATCCTAACCTAACTTTCACTCTCATCATCCATTCTCATCAGGGAAGTCAGCCGTTAAAGTTCATTCCAGGGGGCTGGGACACACCCTCCATATCCGTATAGATTGGGGCCTATCCTGGAAGTTTCTTGACAATCGAATCTTCAACCACACCGCACATTCATACTACACCTCATACTTCTTTCGAATTGCACATCACTATTAACTTTGCCAATCCAGTTACCTCGGTACTCCGCTTACCATCAATATCCATAGGATTGGTGGTCAGGCACAGGGGGCTTCTTCGCGGATGAGTAATCGTTAATCACGAAAGTTCTCGCACTCACGCACTCCCGCAACGCTAGACGGCTGGCCTCGGGGCATACCGGTTTCGGTTTAGCGATTTAGCGTTGAGTCCTCGCAATTTTGTAAGAACCACAGCCGTGGAAGAGATGTTTAATCCACAAAGTTAGTGTGAATTCTAATATGTGAGTTTCCCGCATTCCGCTTCTCCCGCACCGTGTATTCCCCTTGGTACCCGGGTCGCACGAATCACAAATTCTTCGACTACATTATTTACATTATTTACAATGTGCATTGTTTCCCGTCTTCATTCCTGGTCATATATGTTCCTCCTCATTCTCCTCATATAGATTTCTTTCTCCTTATATGAGATGATGGTAGCCAACAGATCCAGGGAGGTTCTTTTGATGTCATCTTCGATTATTTCGCGTATGTCAACGTTCTTTTGTTCATTTCTCAAATCCACAATTCGAGCATCAACAGTTCCATCTGCCTTCACCTGATTTTCTGGGCAATGGAGAACCACATGCTCGGGTGTTGAAAGTTGTCCGCAAGAACACTCGGGGGATTCCACTATCTTTAGTTTATGTATTTCGATTTGTATGGTCCATGTCCACTTAGGAAATGCATCGAGCCCTTATCTGCACTCCAATTGGTCCATTTTAAACGTTGTTCAATCAGGGGTATTATTCCATACAACCTCTTTGATTTTCCGGATTTTTGCCAATTTCTTTGCCAAATTTGATTAATTTTATTATCAATGTCTTTTATATCTTGTGGAATTTCCCGCAAAATTTCCGTAGCTCTTATTTGGTTTTCATGCTTTATCCAGTACTGAGCTGCCATTTTGATTGCTTCTAGATGTAAAGGTCTTATCCCCAGAATGACATTTATGGCTTCCCCCGGTGTTGTTTTATATGCTCCAGACATTCGCAGTAAGATGGTTCTTTGAGCTCTGTTAAGTTTTAACGACAATGATTTGTTTTCTTGCAACCTATGTGCTCATACACTGGACGGATAGGTGCCAATAGCATTTACTATCTGGGAGTTATATATTTTCAAAATTTTGTGGGTAACATAAATTTAGTGCTTGCCAATGTTATTATCTTATTTCAAAATTTCAAAATTTTATTAGTAGTTTCCTCAATGTGGGCGTTATAGTTCAACTTTTCATCAATTATAACCCCCCAAATATCTAAACTTATCAACTCTTCCAATAGTTTGATTTTCATACTTAATTGCAGGATTTCGCTCTAACTTTCCTTTAAATATCATATACTTAATCTTATTAACTGAAATTTTAAGTTTATTTTCATTACACCAATTCCCTAATACTGTGGTGATCTTGTTTGTCCTAATCTCTAATTGTCTTCGCGTTTTTCCCTCCACCAAAATAGCGAGGTCGTCTGCATACGCCATTAATGATGTTACTACTTCCATCCGATCCAGACCTTTGAGACAGGGGGGCAATGAATATGTCCCAAAATATTGGGCCACATGGAGACCCCTGTGGACATCCTTTATTGGGTAATCTTGTTATTTCTCTCCCGGAGCCCTAAATGTGATCTTCCTGTCCTGGCAGTAGTCCCTCAGTACCCTAATAATATATAGCGGAATTTTCATTTCAGTCATATTATTAAACAGCGCTGGCCACCAAAGGTTATCGAAGGCTCCTTTGATGTCTACATATAACGCAAGTACATAATTTGCGCCAGAGTTGTTAATGTCTGTACAGAATTTGTTAATGGCGTCTTGCGTTCACCTGCCTTTTCTGAATCCAAATTGCATGTTATCATTTTCTAAATCCGTTCTGCTTGCTTGTAACCTTGCTATTATTATCTTTTCAAACAGTTTACATTCAGCAAGCATATTGGGCAGTACGATCTAGGATCTGTCTTAGGTTTCTCCATGCTCTTCAAAAAGATAATTAAGTTCGCTTCCTTCCAATTTTTTGGGAAACGTCCCTGCCTGATACATTCATTAAAAAGGCGAGTTAAGTATGGGACCCAGATTTCTTTCGAATTCTTGTATATCTCCGATTATATTGCATCCGGTCCTGGGGCTTTCTTCGTTTTTAAAGATCTTATAGCTATTTCTAGTTCTGTGTTCTTAATTTCTGGTATTTCTTCTTCAGGAATTTGTATATTATTCATATTGTTCATAAGTTTTCTGATGTCTTTTTGTTCTTCTGTCTCGTTATCTTCTATGTCTTTTGGGATTAGTTCTGCTACTAAATATTACGCTGAGTCTCTGCAGGTTTTGGTATACGTTTTATCCTGTTTTTACAAAGTTGATATACTAGTTGGTGATAACTTTCTCATACAGATTTTATAGGGTTTACCCCACGGGTCAGTTGCTAAGTTTGTTTCAACAAAGCTATTCCATGTTTCCGTTTTCCTTTGTATTAATAGCTGTTTGTAGTTGTCCTTTGATTCCCTATATTCGTCGAGCTTTCTTCTTCTCAGTTCAGGGTCCCTTTCCTTTTGGTATGCCTTCCTTCTGGCTCTTGTAATGCGTCTGTCTTGTCAGCTCACTGAACCAGAAAGGGGCGTTCGCCAAATTTGTGTTACCTATCGATCCCCCCGACGGCAGCGTCGCTTTTATTGCCCGAATTGTGGATTTTTTTTTAGATCTTCAGCCAAATTATCTAAGTTGATATTTGGTGTTATTTGTGGTAGTATCAAGTTTGCTTCAAATTTATCTTTGTTCATCCGCAAGATGTTATAGCGTATTTGTTCACCTTCTTCTACAATGCTCCGTGCTACTACCGGTTTAGATACCGAGACTATAAACTTGATTGCACTATGATCGCTACTAGTATTCCCGTCCAATACTTGCCATTCGCTAATTTGATTGGTCAAATTGGTAGTTGTAAGCGTCACATCAATGTTTGTCCCGGCACCCGCTCGGCCCCGAATGATTGCGGATTATCCTTCCTGGTTTGCTATTACTAATTCATTTGCCATAATTAGGTCTTCAAGGGCTTCGCCTCTCCTTCTGTCTCGATCTGTTAGCACATTACTGAACCACATGGGGGATTTTGCGTTAGCATCCATTGTTATTAATATTTTATGATTTGAATATTCGCTTATAATGGTGTTTAGCTTGTCCAAAAAGGGTTCAATATCATATTGGTATTGGCAATAAATGTTTATTATTATTTTTTTTATTTTTCGGTTAATAATTCAGCACAAGTAGTCCACTCATCTGTGTACTGATCAATCTCTAATAGCTTATACTTTTTGTTAAAGTTTACAATTGCAGATTTTGGTTTTTTAGTCTTGTTAGATATTATAATTTCAGCGTTTGTGGATAGTCCCGTTAATCCGCCTTGATAAGTGTACGGTATTTGTAAGCATAAGATGTCAATTTGGAGTTTTTCTGTAATCTTTCTTAATTCGGAGCCAACCAATCGAGAGCTTTGTGCGTTAAGCTGCAGCACAGAGCACTGTTCCGGCTGCATTCTATCTCGGTTGTCGTGTATGTGCATAGCAGCGCGGCCATGACTCTCTCAAGTCCAAGACCGCCCTACCGTGGGCCTTCACGAAATCTCGGTGGACCTCGTTTAAATCTAGGTATTCGGCTCTTCTTTCGAAGACTTCATTGACCAGCAACAAAAGCTCCCAGGGATCCGTTGGTATGCTGTTCCTTTTCAGCGTTATTCTATCGACAGCGTTTGGTATTGGAAAAGTTATTCGTTCTCCTTCATCCTGCAGGTTCCTAACCAAATGTCTCAAGGCAACAACTAAGATCTGTGGGTCTTCTAATATTGATAATTTGTATGCCTTTTCTTGTATTCCCTAATTCCAATTTTGGGTCATGAATGGTTTCTCTAATGATTCTTTTCGTTTGCTTTCTTGTTTTCTTGATATTGTTTCCTCTTTCTCCTCTTTTTGGCGTTTTCTTCGCTGTTGTCTACAATGTCAACACTGGGTTCTGCCAAGATTTCTTCATTCATGTTCTTACCACCAACATTCGAATCTTCCTTTATTCCTTCAGCAAATTCAACGCATTGATTTCCAGTTATATCGCTTGGTATAAAAAGTTGCAGCCATCTTCGTCGCCAAGTTTTCATTTTTCAGTTTGCACCCCAATCTCCATTCTATTCGTTACTTTAAGTTCGTCCTCGTTTTTGTTTTCCCTTATCCTTCTTTGAATTCAATTAGCCTATTCCTGTCTCTCTTCTTTTGTGATGGAGATTTGTTTTTTACTTTTCTTTGTTCCAAAAATGTTTGATATTGATCGTCTTCTAATGTATCTGCTGCGTGACTAATCTCCATGTCCGCATTAGAATCTGATGACATTGTTTTATTTTCGTCCTCAGTCTGAGTCTTGTATCTGGAGTATTAATTTCTGCTGTTCTTGTTCATGGAGAATTATGTTTGTGTCTAGTTTTCTTGTTGGTGGATAAAAAATACTGAAGGTTCCTTTATCGCTACTAATTAGGTTTTTCATTATTCGTTTGTCTGGTACAAACATTTTAAAAATTAATTTGTTATCTTCTTTATTATATTCCTCGAATTCTTCAAGGACTAGGTCCGGGTTGCACCTCCATAATCCCATACCAATCCACGGGATATTTATTTCTATTTTCTTCCCCAATTTAGCTCCCTGGTAGTACACCAGCACGGTTCGAAGATCTTGTTTAAAATTCTCCTTGGTTGATCTTACGTGAATAAATTGACAGCCATATTTATTCTCAGAATAATAAATAGTTACCTCGCTGCAATCGCTTCTGCTAATTTTCAATTGTTTCATTTCTTCCAAATTAAAGTCAGTGTGGGATTCAACCACATCCACAGCGAATCCTCTCGGAAAGGTTGCCAGATCTGGATTTATAAAATTCATTATTATTTGTTTTTCTCGTTTACAATTTAGCCAGTCTTTGGTTATTGTCAGTGAGTTTTCTTCGTTATATGTCTCCTCTATTTTTCCCAACCATTCAATAAACTTTCTTTCTTCGTCTTTATCAACCCAAATTTCCTTAATCCATATTCTAGCTAATTGTAGATTTTCAGTGATTCTAAAATCCATAATTTGTTTTATTAATGAGTCTCGCTTCGAGTATCTTGTACGTCTGGCAGTCCTTTAGGTCTTTAGCTTTGCATTATTTTCTTCTTAGTTTGCTGGGTATACAAATGGCTGGTTGATTTTCCCCCGCTATTTTCTCGCCAATGTTCTTTTTCTCCGCAGTGTGTACAGACTTCGTCGTCTCCGCAAAATCGAATTGTATGACCGAGGTCTCTGCATTTAAAGCATTTAGCTACAACTAAAAGATCTTTGTGCATATGGTTCGTATAGTTTATGTAGAGCCTTGGCTTAGCCATTAATAGTTCTCTAGTCCTCGGGGCAACCTCAATCACCACGTGACAGGTCCTCTTATTTTGGGGCCCTGTTCTAAATTTAACTTTAGTGTCCCTCATTGCCTTCTGCGCCTCTTCTTCTTCATCTATGTTTGTATTAATAATTTTCCTCACAATTTCCTCTTCCTTCAGATCAGATTCCACGTTATATACTATGATCTGTGGATTGCGCTTCTTCTGTTCCTCTACATTGAATGCCTTCTTTATCCCTTCCTTGTTAATTATTTTATTTGCATCTTCTTTAGTTTCGGCCTGAACAACCATTAAGTTTTTCCCGTAAAAATCGTTGTTCTTATCTTGTCTTTCTCCGGATTGATAGTCTCTAGCCAGCTCGATCTTAATTGAGCTAAGGTCTGTCCGGCTTTCGGTCTTACAAAAAAAGGTGTTTTTTCTCTGTCTGTAATCGCAATTTTCTGTGCTCGCTCTGATATTGGTGGTCTTTTCACAGCATCAGCGAAGGTCGGTGTTTTCTGTCCGAATTTGTCCAAAATTTAATTATCTTTCCTCATTGTTTCTTCCAATTGTTTCGCTAAATCATTAAGGTTCCTTTGCTTATCTTCCTCGGCTCTCATTTGTATAATTCTCTGTTGGAGTTCAGCACAGCTTGCTGTAATAGCTGTAATCTCAGTGGATTTTTCTTCCACTTGTTTACGCAATATGTTATTTTCCTCTGTTGTTCGTTCCAGTATCCCCTCCAGTTTAGCTGCCGTTTTTTTCCTGGTTATGTTTGTCTGAGTTCTTCGTGTAACCTTTGTATTTCCCCTTCTTGAGTTCTAATCCTTTTTCTTTGGGCAATTTTCTGCTTAGAGGTTGTTTGTGATTGCGCCAAAGCGAGTTCTTCCGTGAGATTTTGTATTTTGTGCTCATAGTATCTTCTTTCTTGTACTAATTTCTTCCCTGTTGCCGCTTCAAGTTCTTCAGTCTCCTTTCTTCTTTCTACCAGCCTTCCCTTCACCAGCTCAATTCTATCGAGCCATTTTGTCAATATCCCTATTATCCGTTCCCTTTGTGCTTTACCCACCTTCTTGACATTTAGATTACTATCGATGCGTTTTATTACTTTCTTATATTGTTGTATATAGTCAGCTTCCAGTTTGCTCAATTCTGCATCCGTATTATTTTCTTCATCACTTGATTCCTCTTCATCTTTGGGTTTCTTTTGTTTTTCTTCCTCTCCTTCTAAAGGTGATTCTAGTTGTCGTTTGCCTCTGTTGGGTTCAGTTGTTTCTTGTATGGATTCTACTTCCGTGCTTAGTTCACTTATAGAGCTTTTCTTTGGTGATATTCTTATAAGAGGTGTTTTAGGTCTCGCATCTCCCTCTTTTTTCTTCATTTCGGCCAATCTTTCCGCATTCACCTTTCTCCTTTCAATTTCTTCATATTTCCTCTTTAGTTCCTCTTCCTGTTTTCGTATCGTTTCTTCAGTTAACGAATACTGACTGTATTCTATCTTCCTTTCTTCCCTGGTAGTCGGCGTACCCGTTGTTCCTCTGGTTGGTGTTCCTTTTTCCTTTATTGTTCCAGAAGTTGTCTTTTCTACCTTTTCCCTTTGATCCATTATCCGTTTTCGCGTTCGCGTGCTAACGTTCGTATCTTCTCACGTTTGCGGGTTCGGCACCAGTTACTATTGGTATGTAATTTTTATCTGAATACGTCTAGTCTATCCAGCACACGACCGAAGAAATTCCACACAATGTCTTCTGCCTTCACAGACGCGCGCGATCAAAACTTCCTCGGAGACGACAGGATACTGTTTTGTACAGGTAACGTCGCTTGAGTCACCAAGCCACTTACTATTATATATGCTGCATATGATTTACAGAAATTGGCAGAATGTTATGCAACTAACCTCACTCAAGTGTAAGGCTGGTTGCGTACCACCAAGTCATAGTCACACTTCAATTATACGACAAAAAAGAACAGAGTTCATTCTTCCGCTTTGTTTCGAAAATGCAGAGTTGCATTTCTTACATATCGTTGACCTATTGCACATGCACACACAGTAAGTAAACTCTTTAGACGTGGATTGTCTAAAGTTATAGCTCTGTAAAGGTTATATATAATAACTTGGTCTTTAATAACTCCGCTCAAAAAAATCGAGGGGAGTTAAAACTAGCACAAATTTAGCTTCTAGTATTACAAGACTTATAGATCTTTTTTGTCCAGTTTGTTTTTACCACTTATTTTGCAATTCACACTGGAGCAACACCAGCACACTTCTTACCGCTACAATGCACACAACTCAAGTTGCTATGAGGATTGCCTTTTTCAATATTAGGATTAGTGCACCTCAGAGAGGCAATACTCTGAATAAAGGATCTCTAAATATGGGGCCAGTCAATATGGCCGAAATGCCTCGTCCCTTCCGTCTCTTGGATTCATTCCCCTTTCCAACAAAACAGCCTGATGTTCCCTCTATTTATATTCATAACTCTATGTTAGGAACGTTCAATAACGAGGCCACCATCTTAACTATACGACTTGACTTTATTGTTTACCATCGACCGCTCATAAAGAGTACGTCGTTTGGGTTAATGCAATACATAGTCGTTACAAATGAAAACTGTATCAAGCTTACAATATTTAACTTAAGTATACCCTAGTTGTAGCTGAGACGTCCCCAAACCTAATGATCCCAAAAGTGGATCACACAGACAAATAGGGTCGCCAGGAGCCTAGAGTACCCACGCAACGCATCTAACTTAACCTCTAGCTCCAAACATTTTCTACACCCCAGACGAGCGGCGCAGAAATGCCTTCCAGATTTAAGAATATCTGGGAAAGAGGATTCCAGATCCTTGTGATCACTGTAAAAAAAATAATTTAGATCGAGGGAGGAAATACCGGTAAGGCGACACCTCCAATCTTTTAATTAGATCGTCAGTTCATACTCCGAAGTACCAGCTGGTTCAGATTAGCGACAGATTAAGAAAGAAAAACGCAAATCTTTACTTGGGAAATAATCTCAAACGATGATACGCAAAACGACTCATATGTGACTCATACGGTGTCTTTACTCACTTCGAAGTCTACAGGGTGGCAAAAGACCATGTCTTACCTTTACCTTAGTAGGGCCCACACCTGTAGTCTGGAATCGCAATTCCTGAAATAAAGACGAACGAACACAACGAATGACGGTCGCAACTCAATCCAAACGTAGTGTCATAACGCAAAACGCAAATAATATATATTCACACAAATCACATGCTGGAGTCACTTCATATGTCAATGCAGAAATAACCAGAAATTCGATATATAGTTCCTTTCCCAAGTTATCATTTCTCAGCTGGCAAAAGAATCCTACCACTGGTCTACGGATTTATGAACCGATCTAATCTAATTAAAATAACATCACTTAAAACGATAGGTTTACCGAAACACAGAAATAATGAGTATCAATTGCTGTCAACTTCACGTAACGATTCATAGCTAATTTCCAATAGATATCAAGTTAAACATTAAATAACTCACTGCACATTATAAATATTACCAAACACTGTACGAGGATTTTCAACTAATGCCTTAGATCGTACCTGGTTAACTGAGAGGTTTCTACACTACGTTCACTGAATATAAACTCCAGATTGTTTTCGAAGAAATATAAAAATTTCATAATTTCAATTTATTGCTTTGAATTTACATATTTCGCGCTTTCGGCTATGATAATTTTATCAGAATCTGAACAGAATTTTTGTTGAATTGTAAAACAAACAAATTTGAATCGCTGGTATACATGAATTAAGCAGAACTGAAAGTTATGTAGTCACACATTAATGTCCATAATTTCTGTAATAATTAACAACTTTCATTGATTTTTTCACAAATTATTTCCGAAATATTTTTGTACAATTTAGAAAAGTTTTAGTACAGTATTACTTACACGAAAGAAGTTCTAGTCCAAAATGCATGGTAATTAAAGAATCACTTTAACCTTAATAATTTTGTGACGTCATTACAAATGATTACTACGTTATACAAAAGACGTTATAAATAAATTTTGAAAATACAAAATATTGTTATAAAATATGATTTTTTTATCGGAGAATAGTGGCTGGAGTTGAAACCAAAATTATCGAACCATGTCGAATAAATTAAAATTTACTATTAACCTGAAAACGGTACGCAAAAATAGTCGAGCTGACATGTTGCTAATTTGATAAAGTAAGGAAAACATGCGGTAGCTGTCAAACATGGCTAACCGGGAATTTCGAATAGATTTGGAAAACTGGAGACGAGAAATTGGCATATGATTATTGAAATCCAACGAACCGATATTTATAATGTAAGAATTCGGTCAATAGTGGCCCCATACTAAAATTTAGAACATATTGTACATATTAATAAATAATCTCAAAACAAAATATTAAAATTTGATGAGGTGAAAATTCCGAAATTATAATGTTGAAAAAGTCCTGATAGCACTTGTATCGGTTTTTATTCTTCTTAACACGATTTAATATATTGCATTGGAATAAACGAAATCAGACGAAATCGAAAATGATGTTAAATTTAGTGTTTATATCTACCTTTCGTAGACAGGGCTTAGGAAGTACAGGTGAGGGAAAGCCCATGCATCTAGTCGCTTCGTTTAAAAAATTGGAACTGAACTAACATGGCGTGGGAGAGCAGTTCTCCCAGCAAACGGAGAAGAAGGCTGATTCACACCAATCAGCAAAAAACAAGTCACGAAGCATTGACTAGGGCCAATCAAAAACAAGCGTTAGATCCAAGTCATTGCTGCGTGACTAACGAAAACCTGGATGGATAACGATTAAAAATCCAAAGAAAAATCCAAGCGGAACACGCTCAAAGAGTCTAAAACCAACCAAAGAGAATGAGCTAAGGAGAACACACTGAAAGAAAACAAAACGGAGACTAAGAAAAATAAAAGGGGAGAAAATAAAAATGGAACAGCAACTAGGCTGTTACATAGCTAAGTCAGAGATTGAGATACATTCTTTTCTTTTTTCCCTCAGTATTAGGGGACAATACATATCGTTCTGATTGTTATATTGAGCAATATTTCACAAGAGATTTCTTATTGTTGTAGTCTTATCTTCAGATAATACGTTACATGAATATATTTTTTAACATTCTCTGTATCATTATAGTAGTCCTTCAAGCAATAGCTTTGATGTTGTACATATATTAATTGTATATTAAGTTTATCTACTATGCAGTTTACATTAAAGTACAAGAAATAACAAGTCTCGTTTCTTTCTCAACAAAAACATTCGCAAAATATCCATTTCAATGCTCTATAGAAACATATTCAGAAAGCAGAAAATATTACATGAGATTCAAGGTCATTAGTCTTCATGCATATACAAGCATTTGTTTTAAAATATACATGAACTATTGTATATTAAAGCAGACATGCATCAAATAATCATAATATTTTCTTTATCTTTAGAAAGAAATTGTTAATTAAGTAGACAGTCTGTTGGTTAGGTTCGTATAATATATTTTCCAAGGAGATTGGCTTTGGATTTGGTAAGCGGTACAAGGCTTTCAAAAGTGACCTTCTGTTAGCACAATATTTCGGGCAGTATATTCGCACATGCTTTACATTTTGCTCAGCCAATCTACATTCATACAAAGGAGAAAGACTGCAACCTATTTTAAATAAATGAGATAAAAGGCGTGTGTGGTCTGTACGAGCTCTGATAAGAGTAAGAACAATTTTTCTAGAAATATTAAAGTGATGAAACCAGCGTTTCGATGCTCGGTCATTGAAGTAGGTTTTCAACGGAGAATTAGTGTTATGAAGTTCGTTAATGGCTCTTAGTTTCCAATCATTGTTAATTTGTTTTAGCATTGGAGTTTGAACGTCTGGCCAATATCTCCGTACATTCGTTATTGATGGCAATGCAGCGCTTTCCTTTGCAAGTCTATCAACGACAGAGGGTGAATATATTTGATTACCATAACATTGCACTTTCCCGTGGGAGCCCAGGTAACTGAAATGAATAATTTTACCTAATTTCATGTTTAAATAATACAGCTCTAAGATATCATAAATTATTGGGTGTGAATGAAACATTTGTTGGTATGTTCTTTGAAGGGATTTGAGAGAGCTTTGTGAGTCTGTCAATATAAGTATTTTTTTTCGCAGGAGCATACAATATCCTAACGCCTTAAATATTCCATAATTCTCAAGGTAATAGATGTTAAAAATTGCATCTAATCTGTATTTTAATGAATATTATTTCTGGGGATCCCATATTGCGCATGAAGCTGTCTGAGATCCCTTACTTCCGTCAGAGTAAATAAAGTAAAATTCAACCCATTTTTCTTTATATTTTGCTATTGTAGTAAATTTAGGAAAATATACATCTGGGATAATTTCTAAAGGGCACTGGATTTTGTAAAGAAGTTCCTTCTTTGGTCTGTGTATAGTGTTAATATAATCTTTGTATTGCTCGGTTAGATATATCCAACTGTTTCTAGTATTCGTAAACCTTTTATTCATACAGCCGGATCGCTTCTTTATACAGGGGTTAAAAGGATGTGACGATTTGTTATTTTTTTTATATATATAAGAAATTTACTCGCGGCTCTTAATCTCCTTGTCTGTACATTTGTTATGTGTGATTCCAAGTAGGTAGGAATATTCGGATTATTTTTCATTGCACCAAGAGCAATTCTTATTGCCTTTCTGCAAATTACATCAGTTTTTAAAGCGATTTTTTATTTAAGGTAGGTATAACTGATAAGCCATATTCAATATTGGGTAAGAAATATTTTTTTTTATAAAAAGTAAAAGAATAGTTTGTGTACCGCCATGTTTTGTAGTTGCAATTGATTTTAAAATATTTAGTATCCTGTTCCCTTTAGCAAGCATTAAATTAACACGCGCATTCAGGTTAAATTTTGAATCAAGGGTAATTCCTAAGTATTTTACTCGATCCACAGTAGATATCATAGTTAATCGTGGAAAATTCGGTCGTTTGTATCTACTGTATGGAGGTAAGAAAGTAATTACAGAGGACTTATCTTCAGATATTTTAAACTTCCTTTGCTTTAACCATGTGACAATAGTCTGTATGAGGGTTTCAAGTTTAGTAAACCAATTATTGTAATCATTTTTTTTCGGTACCATTACACAAAAATCATCCGCGTACAAGATAAAACTGAAAGGGGTAGGAATAATTTTGTCTATATCTGAAACGTATGCGTTAAAAAGAAGAGGACCAAGAACTGAACCTTGTGGTATCCCGACATTGATACGAATAGTTTCCTGTATAGCTCCTTCTATGTATAGGAGTTCCTTTCGGGAGGAAAGTAAGTTCCACAAAAGTTGGATGTAAAATCTACGAATTTTCAGAGTAGCTAAGATGCACATTAATTTGTATATACTTACAGAGTCGTAAGCCGCAGAAATATCAAGAAACGCCGCGTGTACAGGTCTTTTTAAAGTAAAGTTATTTTCTATAGTTAGTCCCAAAATTGCTAAGGCATCTAAAGATCACATAAGGGATAAAGTTCGTGTTCTATGGACGACGTGAATATTGGGGAACACGCTTTTCCGCAGAAAGATTCCACATATCACAATGTACTTGAAACTGCTCTATATATCTATACTGATATCTTCATAGTTTCAGGATCAAAATGCTGAAATGCATAATGTGCAGAGGCGCTCAAAGAGTCTTTCGACTGCGCCATTGTAATAAATTAACTTTTAATGTAATATATAAGTAAATCTAAGATGATTTACTTGTCTTAGACGCTCTAATAAGGTACTAGAAAGAAGCCAATATCGAATAAGTAACCTGTATTAACCATCAAACAATTAACATAGCAACCTTGACGTATTCCAAATAATTGTAACCTTCAAAGTGCATTTGTTCCTTCTTGTAAAGACCTTTCATAATGATAACAGATTTCATCATCTAAATTCAAACCGAACCTTAAGTGAGCATAGATCACTTCTTTGAGAACCATTTCTGCAATACACATATACTTCATAATAAGACATAACTACTTGAGCGAGAATCCTGATTTCCAACATCCAAATAAAGCAATACTGTCCAGTTTATATTTTGATCACCGTTTATAGCAACATTCAATATTCCTGCTTCTCATTTGGAAATATATCTCTGAATTATTACATCAACAAACTTCCTTAAGTCAAAGCATAAAAGAAATAATAACTGAACAATCGTTACCAAAATAATAACCTAATGGTAGGCACATACGGAATTGGTGCTGACGTCATCATAGATTAAGTTGCTTTATAGCAATCACTGCCTCCTAAAAGGTCTGTCTCATTTACACTATGGCTGCTTTTTCATACACGCGTCAGCCACATTCTTCGCTTAGGATTTGGCTGAGTAACAAATAGAAATGAATGCTGACATATGTTTATTAGCTGCTCAGCCAAATCGCAACCGCGAAGAACACGGCTAGCGTGTGTATGAAAAGGTGTCCTAAAATCTTCAGAATTCTGTTCAAGAATTCGTGTTTCATCTTTCTTACCTAATTTCCGTCTGCATTCTCTGAAATACTACTAAATAGAGATATTTCTTTATGCTGGTAAGAATATTATATTTCTACCTGTTGTTCTGAATTGATGAAATAGCTTAAAACTGCTGCAGCTTTGTGTACATAGCATAATTGACCTGACTTTAAGTAACCAATTTCCGTGAAAAAAGATAAACTTTGTATTAATGGGTGATTTTGTAATTAATGATCTCGGGCCGTAGCGATTCTCCTTATCTGTTAAGTTTCTAGAATCCACAAACACACATGCCCCAACAGGACTCGTAACCGGAACCTTGGAGATGGTGGCCTGACGCGACGCCTCAAAGCACATGGCTACCTCGGTAGGCTAACCTATTTTCGTGAATATGGACGGTTCTGGAACTGCATATGTTACAAAAAAGAAAAATGTAAAACCTCCACCCGGAGAAGCGAAGCCCGGTCTCCCAGCTGGCAATCCAACGCTTTACCAATACGATATAACGAAATGATAGCCCATGCTTGAAAGTCAGTGGAATCGATTCATCACGGAGTGATGTACAACATTACTAGATGACAGGGCAGTAGCACTATGACTATTCAGTACGGTTTCATTCTATACCTGTCTCGTTTCTTCTATAGTTACAAAACTACTATTTACTAACTCACTCTTCTATCAACTTACAAGAATAACGTGTTTACCAGTGGGGTAACTACATTCTAAGGCCCCCCCGCAAGCGAACACCCAGGGCCCCCTTCCGCCAACATACTTTTCGCTTCTTGAAGGGTAACAGTGGAAGCTCGTGCTTCAGATGTTAGGTGGTGTACATGTCTTATTATTATTATATTATTTTTATTATAACAAAAATAATACAAAATGCTGTAGACACAATTGGAGATTAATGTCCTAAAGATTTTCCTAATTATGCACAAAGCTCGCACATATTTTCTGCTAAAGAAAAGAAAATTCCAACCCTTGCTCGTTCACGCACACACACTATGAATCACACACCGCCCAGTCTATGTTAGTTGGGTGGCCTATCTTCTAGGCTTAGATAAAAATCTTATATAATAGTCATGTAAACATTATATTGGTCACGATAGTACATTGGTTATATTTGAATTGAGTAAAAAGTCGCAGTGCAGCCGCCTAGTAAAAAAAATCCTTTCGGCAGGCCTACAGGCTGACGTTCATTTCGAAGTGCATTTGATTGAATTTACTGGGAAAAGTTCAGAATAAAAACACTAAGTAAATATACTTTTATCATTTTATTTTCATTATAAAATTATAAATACGGTAACTAATTACCCTAATAGGTTAACTAATTATCGTGCAAACTTTTTGTTCTTAGAACTGAATGCAGTGATATTGCAATTGAAATTAACAGGCCCAATGAAACCCGCCACCTTATATACCCCTAACGAAAAATGATCGCTATCGCGAAACTAGTTATTGATTTATAGATTAATCATCGAGCTTTTCAACTGCACCCCACAAGACATGGTTTTAAAAATTTATTATTTCAACCCCAACCGTCACTCGTACTCCCACAAACCCTGAGTCGCTTTTGTCATCGCAAACTACTTAAGGAGTACTATCATTTATGCAAAGTTTCCCTATAAATTCCATAGGGGCTGACATATAATTTCTTCAAAATTTCAACCCTCTCCCCCAGCCACCCCTTGTGAAGATTTTGCTCATCAACGAACTTAGCCCAGCTATTTAGTCTGGAAATAACATAATAAAATTTTATTCAAATACCTTGAAAATTATGTCCGCTAGCGTGTAAATATATATGACATGGTACCGATCTCAATAGTAAGATTTTTCTTCGAAATCAACCTAAAAATCCGAATCTTGTTCCTAGTAAAAATCTGAATCTTGTTCCTAGTAAAAATCCGAATCTTGT
>JAGDQP010028871.1:1337-23814 GCA_022664845.1 Lepisma saccharinum
TAATTTAACCTCTCGCATTAATCTTTTCAACCCCCGAAGCGAGGCCGCTATCAATAGGGTGAGTCAAAATTAGCTGATTCGTTTAGTTCTACTGTTACTGTAATCCTAAAGAAAATAAGAAAACAAAATTTGTGAAAAAGGCAAGTATTAAATTAATTCTAAAAATTTCGTTTAATAACGACATCTATTTGTGACCTTAAACTATCGCATCTGCGTTATGTAGAATAACACCACCGCACCGACGCATACGTCTTTAAAACTGATACTACTGAATCCAGTTAACATTAACAGCGAGTGCTACAAATTTGCTATCGAGAACTGTTTTTAATACCTGGAGTATAAAATAAACCGTATCCAGTTCAATTACTTTAGCAAAACATGCACTAAGATTTAGTTCGTAAGACCATGCGGCTATTACGAAAGAACAACAGGTAATTGCGTCATTTCATGCAAAGGCGATATGCAATAGCCTTCTAGTGGTTATGCATGCTTTTTGATTCTGATTCGCTGCTGAGGAGGTATTTTAAAGAGGGTGTATATGGAAACAAATGAATAATTTTCCGAAGTTAAAGGAATATAGAATAGTAGATTAATGCTTCAGATGGATTGATTTTAAGAAAATTAATGATAATCTGAATTCAGTAAAAGGATAAAGAGCTGAATTGATTTTAAATAAACACTGTTCATGAATGCGGGTATGAAGTTTTTAGTTCATTGATTTATAATAGTGCTGCTTCATATTTTATTCTTAAATAATTTTAAAATTGCTGTAGCAGTTTTCTAGGTTACTTACTTATGAAATTGGTATTTCGTTAATTATAAGTTTTCCTAATGATCATAATATTTATACGTACTTCCAAATTAAGAAAGGAACTAGTAAGGGTAGGTTTGATATAGTACATTTCCATGACCTCACGATTTCTACTAACTTTCAAATGTTTTTTTTTAAGTAAACAGAATATAATTTATTTTATATCTTATTTTAGTAAATATAATACGTAATAATAAACGAATTATCATCCATTGCTTCCAAATACTTCGTTATTAGAAGTTTTGGCGAGAGTCTAAGGTTAATTTTACTGAAATGTCAGTTGAGTAAACATACATACATACATACATATATACAGTGTACATACATACATACATACATAAATACAGTACATGCATACATTACATACATACATTACATACATACATTACATACATACATACATTACATACATGCATACATACATTGCATACATACATACATACATACATACATACATACATACATACATACATCTTTCTTTCTCTTCTTTCAACCCTTTCAACCCATCTAACAAGGATAAAACACTACATTTCGATTTCCATGGGATCTTTGTCAAGTCGGTGGTTATGGTTGTAGAGGTGTAAAAAGACGTGTGTGTGGGGTATAGCCTCATTGTTTTATCTTCGTTCCCATTGTTCGCTATCTCTATCTTCCGACTTGATAAAGATCTCATTCAGATCCAAATATAGTGGTTTCGTCTGTATGTTATTTATGTGTTTTCTACAGAAACAATTGGATGCAAGTATCCCGTACTTTTCTATGTTTAGTTTTGCCTTAAATAGTTTCCCTTCCGGCTTTGCCTTGTCTTAGAGATATTATACATATAGTCACACAGTGCATATACGATAAAGAGACTAGTAAAAATAATAATTTTGTTAGAAGTAGTAGGCTGGCTCACAAACACTTTGCACACAAACACACAGCTATAGAAAAGTGGCAATGTTTCGCTGAAGGCGTGGTCACATGTTAGGAAATGAAAAGGAAATGAAGGAATGGAGACAAGAAGCAGCCAGGTTGCTAACCCAAAGCATGTAACGAATTATACAGGTCACAGGATGTGAAAAAATACTAAACTGGCCGAAAGAAACACTGAATGGCGAAGAAAGTAGAAAAAGGTATTTGTGATCACCAAAAAAAAAAAAAAATCCAGATACAATGGTGTTCAAATATGTACTAAATGTCGTCATATACTGTTCGAAATACACGCCTAAGTCCTTTGTATTGTTGACTTCATTAATAATGTTACCCATTGAGTAGCTATGTTGTTTATTTATCGTTAAAAGGGGAAACAAACTTGGCAGTATTATTATTATTTTAGTTTATTAAACATCATTTTCTAGGTTGCTAAAGTCTTCATGCCATTCATCGATATCGTACTTACTTGTAACTGTACCAAACAAGTTAAGATCATCACCAATGGCGGTATGATACTCACCTGTGTTCACAAATCACTGATAAACATATTACATAACAGTGGAATTAATGGCGATTCTTTTAGAATTCCATTACCTATTCATTCTTTTGAGAACAGATTATTGTTTGTTTTAACCTGTGATATTCTGTTATACTTCCAAAACATTTAATATATCTAGGTGATAGACCAACTATTTCTGTTTTTGTTTTCTATATTACACTGTATAAAATGAGTAGTTTGACAGGGGTTCGTAAGTATTGATTTACCATTCATAAAACCACGTTAAATTTCGTGAAAAATTTTCTTTAAATTAAATTTCAGAATTTGAGAAATAATAGTTTCAAATACTATCGCAAAGTCATTCAGGATGGATATCAGTCTGTAGTTTTCTATACATATACACTTTTCATACATATACCTGGTTATCACTTAAGTAATGTCGTATGTGCGATGACCTCTATAATGACGCCATCTGAAGAACAAATGGTGAAGTAGACGATACATGTCATAGCTGATCGTTTATGATACTTGATTGTTCAGCAGTGTATAGAAAGAGAACGCTCTACTCCACGTTTTGGAAGTGTAGCTTGTGTTTGATCATGGCAGTGTCGGAGGACCACATACGGCATGTCATGCTGTATGAATTTCACCAGGGACATCCAGCCAGCGCAACGGCACAAAACATCAATGCCGTATATGGTCAGGGTGCTGTGAATGTGCCAAAATGCCAGATGTGATTCCAGAGGTTTCGGTTTCGTGACACCAGCCTCACCGATAAGCCATGAGAAGGAAGACTGTTACAGTTGGAAAATGATGCCTTGTGAGCAGCGGTGGAGGCAAATCCAATGCAAACTGTTGAAGAACTGCCCAGCGAACTCCGTGTCACCCATCTGACCGTTCATCGTATCTGCAGGACCTTGGGTACGTGTCGAAACATGGAAAACTTCCATGCGTTAACGCCTCAACAGAAGCAGCAGCAAGTTGACATCTGCAGTTCCCTGCTCACCCGTCACAGACGTGAGCCATTTCTGGACAGACTGGTGACAGAGGATCCAAAGTGGGTCCTCTACCATAACATTACACGCAAACGGCAGTGAGTACCTAAAGGAGGGGAGCAGGAACTGTCTCAAAACAGGATCTCCACCCCTGCACAGTGATGTTGAGTGTTTGGTGAGATATCCGTGAGATAATTCATTTTGAGCTCTTGCCACGTAACCAGATTATCAATGCAGATGTCTATTGTCAGCAGCTTTAACGCCTACTAACTGCATTGTTGGAGAAACGTCCTACTTTTGTTAATCGGAAAGGTGTGCTCATCCACGGTGATAACTCACACCCACACGCGGCAAGAAGGACCTGTGCTAATAGTAAGATTGAGGAATAAGACTGGGAAAAACTCCCCCACCTTTCGTTTTCACCAGATCTTGCACCAACAGACTACTGTCTTTTTCGCATCCTGCACAACCACCTTTCCGGGAAAACACTACAAAATGAGGATGACTTGCAACGAACAGCGACCCAGTTCTTTGCCTCGAAAACCGCTGACTTCTTTCAGCGGGAAATTCAACAACTGGTTGACAGATGGCCGAGTGTTGCGGAGTCCGGTGGAGACTGTTTTCATGACTAACGGTAGTGTTTCAGTTAAGTTATCATTTTGTCCTAACGGTGTAAAAATACGACACTACTTATAGGATCAACTATCACTTTGTAACATTTTCGTCTACGAAGATTAATAATACAATACAACTCAGTAGTGTTTTGTCATAACATATAATAAAAATAGAAACATAAAATTCGTTACACGTTACTTCCCAGTATAATACCAGTTAAAGATAATAACAAATAATTATCAAGTATTATCTGATTGTGATTATTGGCCAATCTCCTAATTGTACCCTTACAGTTCTTGTTAATTTCAATAAAGTCGTTTGAACGATTTGCACTTCGGAATTCAAATCTTAAAACTTTCCAAAATATATTTGCATTGACACTTGTTTTTAATTATGTCCCAACATTAAAATATAAACACCAGTAGCTATAACTGTACTGAAAATAAGGAAGTTTGAATTTAAAGCATAAATATCTAACAAAAGTATCTCATATTCTTTTAGAAAGCCTCTCACATACTCCAAGTTAGCTACCTTCCTTCCTCCGAATTCCTTTGTCATTTACTGCTTTTGTTCTGCTTTATTTAGTAATTCGTGTTCAGGTCACTAGTTTCATTTGGTAATATGGCTGCTCCTTAGGGCTCCAATAGGGCACTACTCTTCTGTGCCCTTTGGCGGCACGTTTCCACCATTATATTTGCGTGTGAAGTGCCCGTAAACCTGCTTGCATATCGTATCATGTGGGTACCACTTTGTCCTACGTCTTTACATATATATAAAATGAAATTAGGAATAAAACTTACTTACGTATTAGTAGACGCAGAAAGGAATATGAGAAATTCAGACAAAACACAGACAATAAAATCTTGGCAACGTTTCGTCAGAGGCGTGTTCAAACAACAAGAGTTGAGTAGAATGTAATTATTGTCCATTGTTAGCTCAACAACTTAGCAGCTCTGTCATTTTGTATGGTCCGCGACATCTATTGTTAACATTCTATAACATATTTCATTTCATTTATTTACAGGTAAATACGTTGAAGCAGTTACAAGTACTCTCACCTTATACAAATACCGAAAGCCTCACTCTTTAACGTATAGTTCAGTATGAGCACGTGAATATGCTATTAATTTTAGCTGTATTGAAAAGAAACGTTCTCTTCTAAACTCATAGAAATATTCAACTTAAACTGTTTGCAGGCCGCACATATAATCAGCTACCGGACAGTGAGTTGAACAGACCAGAAAACCAAGCGTGCAGGTTATCAACCATGTCGACCGCGGTTCAGTACATACCAGATGTTTCCTTAACTGGGTGCTAATAATTTTGGATAAGAAGGATACTAATACTGATGCCCACTTCCCTATGTCTTCGACCATCTGATGCTGTCATATCTTTTATGTTTGTGAGTTTTATTTTTATTTTATTTTTGAGCAGTTCTCTGCCGCAGCTTAGTTGGTATTGCGTTGCATTAGCATTTGGAAGATCCTAGGAACGATCGCAACGGTCGCTCATCCTGACATAGATTTTTCAAGGATTTTTCCTCAGTCACACCAGCCAAATGCTGAGATGTTACTAACTAGGTGCTGGCCGACTACCTTCCAACATGTTTTCCTCCACCCTATCTCAGCTTGAATCTGATATGCCTAAAGACCACAATACCAGCAGTTTACTACATAATATATGCCGTGATCTTGTGCTATACCAGCTGGTGACAAGAATATTAGTTTTCGCCTTGTTCCTTGTCATATTGCACTCGTTAAAGGTGGCCTCAAACTCTGAAAAAACAGTTCTTTGTCCACAGATAAGATAGTAATTTGTAAATACACGTGCGTATACGATAACAAGTAAAGAAACTTTAAACAGGTGCATTGGACCAGCTCTTGAAAATGAAAACGGTCTTATATGTGTCAGCTAGAATTTATACAATTATTATTACATGTTTGTACTACATAAATATAGGAAGAGACAACAATCAGTCTACAATATTAAGACGCATTCTTGGAGAACATAAATGCACAAACAAACAGCAATATTAAATAATTAAGCACTCTGATTAGAGAATGCATTTTGCTGTGTCATCTAGCGAGCGCAAAAGTAATCTTCTTTCCCTTCCCTGGGTGTACTAACGTAAGTGTAACGTTCAAGAAAATCTCATTAGCGTTTTAATAGTAAGGAGCCTAATAAACACACTTCTGCGTATCAGTTATGTTGAGAAAACGGACATGCATCCTCATTTTAGCCAAATTACAATTTCATCCTAATTGCCATTTTCGTTAATTACCATTTCACAATATCGGAGTCAGTATCACATTCAAATAAAAACAGGTCTCATCGTTGGACATCATAACAGTTTGACGATTCAGCTGGTGTCCTCGTTATTCCTCAAACCTGGTTGTAGTGAAGTTTTCGGACAAAATCTATATGATCGGGATGCAAATGATAAACTATTGTAGCTCTCAAATGGAAGGAAATATCGAAAAAGGTTTCTTTTAAAAGTTCTGTTTTCAATGATTATTCAGAAAATGAAAAACATTGCCCCAGTTTCCATTTTATTTTTTCAAGTTTGTTTCCATTCCGGTAAGCCACTGATTTCTCAAATACGATAGTTGAATTCTCCATATGAACTCTTATTTTGATTTTTTTCTCTGCTGTTGTACACACCATTGCATAAGGAAATTAACCAATGGTGCATGACTTTTGAATCACCTGTATATATATATATGGTAAAAAAAAGTTAGAATAAAGAAATAACTTACATATTAGAATATCAAGACACATGTACAGGAACTTCACAAGCACAAAAGAAAAGCGGCAACGTTTCGCAAAAGTGTTTTCACATGGTAGGAGGGAAAATGGACAGGTGTAGGACTTGCGCTAAGGAGACGCAATTTTGTCCACTGATGCTAGATAACCGTGTGGCCAGGTTATGGAGGAGGGAAAATGAATAGATGAGTCGGAGAAAACACCAAATAAAGAAGAAAGTCTGAAGGTTATTAGTAAGCAAGTAAGAGGTTTCCTGTAGGAATAAGAGAGTAAAGAATAAGAGAGAGGGGGGGTAATAATAATAATAATAACAAAGATGAACGGGAAAGGGATAATAAAGAAACAATATTCAAATATAGGATAGAGACGGAGCGAAGAAGAGAGTGGAAGAAGTAGAAGAAAAAGAAACTGCGCTGCAGGGAGCTACATACAGTTCAGGCCCGTTTCATGGTTGGCGGAAAGGATAGAGATGTACGGTTGCTCCCATCTTTTTCTAACTGTGGCAGGAGAGTCAGGGTTCAGGACTTTTAGGATTATGACTCAAAAGGTTTCGTCAAAGGTGCAGCCGTGATAAAAAGTGTGTTCAGGTATAAGGAGGTGCGGAAGTTTTGATTTGGAGGAGTAGCGATGGCTGTTGATGCGGATAGTTCGAGGAATTTGGGTTTCGCCAACGTGGAAGGCGAGACCTAGGTTACAGGGTAGGAGATAAATGAGGTTGAAAGATATTCAGTTACCAGAGTGTCGGAAGTGTACGTCTTGTGAGTGACAGGATATTTGAAGGTCATAGTGGGATCAAAAATAGGACAGGTTCTGCAGCGGGGTCTATTGCCCTTGCCAGTTTTGTGGGGGAGGGGACGGGATTCGTCCAGTTGTGGTGAGAATTGTGTTGAGACTCGAAGGTCTGCGATAGGCTATTTTGGGGCACGACGGGAAAACGCTTTCAGTTTTAGGTGACGCAGTGAGTATGGGGTGCGCCAGTTTGAGGTGCTTTTGAAGAGACTGAAGACTGGGTGGTACTGGGTGAGAAGGCTGGGAGCGGAGGGAGTTTGGCGGAAAGGCCGGTTGGAGTTAGAGTGATTTCTAGAACGATCCAGTTTACGGATGAGATGTTTGAGGAATCAAAGGTCAGTGAAAGCTGAGGAGAGGGTACTGAAATAATTTTGTAATAGGTCATCAGAGGAGCAGATGCGGAAGCCCCGGACACACAGCGGGGCCGATACCAAAAAACCTGTCCAAAAGTCAAAAATGCAAGTGAATGATCTCAAAATGTGTAGTCGTTTTTTTTAAGGGGGGGAAGGGGGTTCATTAATTACGAATCTGAAATCAGAGTTGAAAAATGTAAACCCCATCATCCCCTGTTGATAAACCCTATTCGCGAAACAACCTGTATAACATGTTACAATCAAGATGAATATCATGTTTAATTATTCATAGTTTTTTGGGTCTTTGATTACGAATTTGAAGTCAGAACTGCAAAAATTGAACCCCCTTAGCAACATTTTAGCATTTTAATGAAATATATTTTATTTTTTAATAAATGATTCCGGATTGGATTTTGGGCTGCCACTTTGAATCCAAGATGGCGAATTTTATCAACATATTGTAAAATTTACCTAAATTTCCCGTGATGATGTCATATTGAAGCTTATGACAAATTTCATTTCTCTAGCTTAAACGGTAAGGAAAAATGGATTTTTGGATCCGCCATTTTGGATCTAAAATGGCGTCTTTCGAAACATTTTGTAATATTTTCTTAACTTACTGGTTATCATGTACGCTCATGGGTAATTCTCCTAGAAACGTGTCATTTAGAAATCCATTTTTGAAAAACAAAAAATTTCCGAAAACCTTCCTTTTTTTTTTCAAGAGATGTCCTCGTTGCGAAACTTGCTACACTAGAGGTCACAATGTTTAACATACATTTATATACTTTTTTGAAAGAAATTTTCCTTTTGAACGGAGGATACAATGATGTTGCACGAGGTATACAATATAGGGCAAAACTTTTCCACGGGCTGCTTTTGAAAAACTATAGTTTAATAAACTTAAAAGAGAAAATTGCATAAAAATAAAAAATGTTACGAGACAGAAAATTATGCTAATAACCTAAATAAAATTCAAATAACCCTGAATTTAGTGGCACAATGAACTATGGTATTGGTATGTGTTTTACGTTATTACATAAAATTTGCATGACCTGCCTCAGAATAGTGTCAGAAGATAGAAGACACTCCTGGGAACAAGGTGTGTTGGAAAGTTTTAATGAAGAAAAACATCTTACAGTTCCGGAATTAAATATTTTGTCCATCACTTAGGAAGTGACTTCAGTGGGATTCGGGAAGAACATTTTCAGCTTTTCCATTACTGGTACTAAACGGGCGCATATTGGCGAGGGATCATGCTGCAAACTTTCCGATGATGTACAGAAAGAAAACAGTTTCAGTTTCTTCTTCCCAGTTTCAAAAATGTAGGTGGAGACAGTGTGGAGAGTAACTTGAGGCTTGGATGCTCCGAAGTGACAACTTGGAAACTCTGATGCATACTTTACAACCATAATATTCAGAAAAATCACAGGGAATCAAAAGTTCATTTTCTTTTAAATTTGCTTTCAGAAACTGCATCACTTTAAATTGGTGCCTTATGTTTCCACGACGTTTAATAAACTTGGGAAGCATTTCATGTAGAGCTTTAGCTACATCCTTTTTCTTCAAATCTCTTAAAACTTCTTTTACAGTTTTCTTGATCCTTTTTACTTTCTCTTTAATAACAACTGTTACTACTTTCATCATCCACTGCTCTTGCTTTCTTGACAGAGTTCTGTTCTCTGGTGATATACTGAAGGGTTCCTTATCATACTCAGAAGTCTCTTTGAAGTTATTGTTTTCAGTTCATCAGGACGTCGGTATTTCTTGATTACACATCCTGAAATCTTACCCAGGAATTCATGCCTTATCTTTCTGCTTCTTTTTTTCATGATAACTTTTCCTGATTTGTTTTTTTTTAGGACAGCGCCAAATAGAATGTTACGTTTAACTTTTGGAGATACTCTTTTACCTTTCAGCATTTCTTTAACCATCCTTCTTGAAGTATGATCTTTTCCATTAGCTTGTATGTCGCTGTTTTGTTGTATCTTGTGAAGTTTCTTCCTAGACTTTTCTACAATTATATCTTTTCTGTCTCCTACGTTCACTTACTAAAAACTTGATGTATTGCTTCTCTCTTTTTCTGTTCTTCCTTCTCTACTTTTTTCCACAGTCTTGACGTCTGTCTTCTCTTGGACTATCTGCTTCTCTTGACGTACCCGGTAGTGGATTTTCTAGCGGAACTGGATTAGAAGGTGGTGGTGGTGGAGGTTTAATTTCACGAGGTAGACCTTCATTTTCAGGGCTTGTAGCTGGTGAATTTTCTAGAAATCGTCTCTGGACTTCTTGTTGCAATTTTATTTTTTGTTTGTAAATTCTAGTCTTCGCTTGTCATTTCCTCTCTAGATCATTTTTTTCTCTGTTTGACATTTTGCTTTTAGCCGTTTTTATTTTCCCTTTCCTTACTCGATTCTTATATCGCTCTCGTTCTTTCCATTTTGCTTCTTCATTCCTCTCGGGGTCCTGTTTCAATTTATCCTATATCTTCTCATTCTTTCTTTGACATCTTCCTTTCTACTGTTGCCATGATTGTCTGAAAACAAAGAAAACATCTTGCAAGCCAACATATTGATAGAACAGAAAAAACTTCTAAATTTCTTTCTTTCATCATGGTGAGAATGTCAAAATATGTCCACATGGAAATTTTGGCAACTCGAGAGCAATTACTTTGGGAGATATCGATGATATAATAGTCAGATTCTTGTTTCTGAAGAGTGGAGCAAAAGTGTGAAAATACCCTTATATTTGAAAAATGGCGAAGGAAATGGAAAGCAAATACATAGTAGTAGGTACTGGGTGGAAGACACTCTCTGTTGGAGGTATGTCCTTCACGGCCGCCATCTTGAAGTCCGCCATATTGAATCTCGATTGGTTTTATTTTAAGGGAAGGGGGACGTGCAATATGTAATTCTGGGCTAGAAGTTTACGGGAAACACGTTTTTGAGGACCGTTTTTTAGTAAATGTATTTTTGTGAGAGATAATTGTGTCTGACATTAGTATGGGCTAATGATGCTGTAGCCTGAAAAACAAAATGTTTTGAAATAATAAATGAATTGTAAACAAAATGCATTTCGAAATGACAATATAATATAATCAGGAACAATTTGTATGCATTTAGGTTTCAATTCATTCATTACTTCAAAACAAAATTGGTGCTTTTAGGCTATTCCACCATTAGCCCATATTAATGTCAGACACAATTATCTCTCAGAATAATACATTTACGGCAAAACTGACTTCAGAAACGTGTTCAATATGCCCGCCGGATCAATATGTTTGCTTGTTAGAAATGAAATTATAAAAGCAGCTTTGAAAACAAACCACATAGCAAATATAGATTTCAAGTCTCATAAAACAAGGAAGGTCATTCACATGTTTGTGAGAAAAATTGAATATTGTAGGCCTCTTAACACGTGCAAGTGCTGTTACAGGTTTCAAACTATTCTAATTTTCTGACTGCAGTGTTCTTGATTTTCTGAATTCCAATTTTGTTGTTTTGATTCGAAAATCTGTATCCTCCATGACATTATTGTATCCTCCAGTTTTGAACAAATGTAACGGAGGATACAACACTATGTGTTTGAAAGCGTAGTGTCGTTCACATTCACGTCAAGTCGCAGAATTTGGAGAAGGAAAGAGGAACAGGTCTGACAATTCGGATGACCTATTTCCTAAAAACCAAAATGTATTTTTATCTGTCCTAATTATGTAAGTAATGTCCCAATTCTATACGCTGGATTAAATTAAAATAATCTCCTAAGATTGAATCAACAGCAGGCCAATTTGCACACCACTCAATCAAATTGGCTTCCCTTGCTCTTGAAAGAAAAAGGCAATGGAACTGTTACTAACTAGTTGTAGTTCTTGGAAACAAGATTCCTACTTTTGTCATGTAACGGAGAATAGCACTAGTCATAGGACAGAAAACTTTTCTCATTTTCATAAATTAATTCAAGTGTTTTGAATTGCATTTTGTTGTGAACACTTCCTTTTATAATAATGTTATATTTAAAAGGGGATTTATTTAATTACTATTCATAACAATAACACAATACGATGATAAAAGTCATAATTTACGTCTGGTACACGTAACGGAGGTAAGATATAAATCTAATGGGAAAATTACGATTGCTTGTTTATAATGTTTACGATATGAAAACGATATAATTCTAAAATTTTCCTTGCGTTTCGTAATCTTCTAGTTTTCAGTGTAAAATAACAAACTAAAACTGTTATAATGAAATTAACATTTAGACTTTTGTCTTTATTAAAATACAGAATGTAGAGACAGAGAGAGAAAATCAAGACTTAATATTATAATGAATTTAAAATACAGAGTTACTAGATTGTTAAAACAAATTTAATCTCAATATTACAGTAAAAATATAACTACCATATTGCCAGAAAATTGCACTAAATATTACATTCTAGCTTCCTGTTTCAGTTTTAAAAAATACCCAGGAATATAGTTTTTAAAATCAACCCAGGAGTGTAATATGTAATATTTAGTTTAAACATTTCTTTATTTATCTTTCTTTATTATATCTATACATTGAGTATTTTGACAAAGATCTTATCTAAAGTCGAAACGTTAGTACCATGTTAACAGTGTTTTAATTTTTACTTCATACTGAAGACACAGAGGTTACAAATGTGACTAAAATTTTACCTTCACAATTTCATCGCAAACAATGTTTATTTTTAAATGATACAGTTGTAAACAAGGGGTTGATTGATTTAAATCAAAGTGATATAAATCATGATTTAAATAAGAAGATTTTTTGAAAAAAATAGTGATTTAAATCGAACAATACTAGATACTACATCAAAGCAATTTTTATGGGATAAACCCATTATCAAATCACACCTCTCCTTTTTTACTACAGACTGCAGAAAACTTAGAAGACAAAGCCAGAATAATTGCCTCGTCTTCCTTCAAAGCAGGTGCTTGGCTCAAAGCTCTACCTTCGCCCCCTCTCGGCCTTCACCTAAGTAATGAACGTTTCTGAAAAGCAGTTTGAATTTGCCTGGGTGCAGATATTTGTGAAGTCACAAATGTCAGGCATGTAAAAATGAAGTAAATAAAAAAGGATTTCATGGCCTTTCTTGTTCCAAAAGTGCAGGTAGACATCCTCGTTACTCGAATGTTAATGACATTATACTGAGAGCACTAATTTCTGCAGTACGAGAACCTATTGGATGTAGCAGAACAGACGGTAAAAGACCAGATGGGATGACTTTGTTATCCTGGAAGAGAGGCAAACCGTTAATTTGGGACTTCACTTGCTCAGACACGTTCGCTCCTCCAACCTCCCTTTTTCCTCAATCCAGGCGGGAAAAATCGCCAGTCGAAAAGAGGCGGGAAAAAAGAAGAAAATATAGTAATCTTGCAGAGAAGTACCATTTCGTACCCATTGCTATCGAATCCAGTGGTTCATGGGGAAAAGAAGGCCTCAACTTTATAAAAGAAATAGGTAAGCGTATCACCCAATCATCTGGCGATGATAGAGCAAGCACCTTTCTTATTCAAAGAATAAGCATGGCAATTCAAAGATGTAATATAGCTTCAATTCAGGGAGCCATACCCAAAGGCAAGGAATTAGATGAGATATTCCTACTGTAATTTTGATTTATTTGATGGAACGTTTGTCACTTTCCATAATTATAAGTAGGTAACCGCTAACATGAAGCCTACTTGTAGCAGATGAAATGTTTCCTGAAGAAGCTGGACCATACATGGAGATAGAAGAGGTTCTGATGGCCTCTTTATGTGTTTAGCGGCAAATGAGAAAGCAGTTCATACAGACTTTTTCAATGATTTCGAAGACATATTTGATGATGACGATCTGCAATGATTGTGATGGTGGCCTTCCGAATCTTCTGAACTTAATTTCTTTGCCAGAAATTATGTTTCTATGTATTTATATATTTTAACATGCACATTGAAAGAAAATATGTTATACAAATTGAAGTAGTTTCATTTTACATCTATCTTGAATATCCGAATTCAAGACTTCTTTCAATATCAATTGACTGTATTTAATCGGTTGTAAATAACATCTGATTAATATTTAATTAATAAATTCAACCTTACATCATTTTGTAAAAAAAACAAACAATAAATTCAATGATATTAATAGTAACGATAGAAAAAAATCAAACATGTTTTATTGTTTGTTTTTTTTTAAAAAAAAAGTAGAAATAATGCGTAGTAATTTTAGTCATTCTGTGGTTTGTATTATATGTAAGATTGAAATTTACCTTTTAGTCCTTACGTGATGATCGGCTATTATGATGTAAACCAAAACCAAAGTAACCGACATAGAATTTTAACGAGCTATTCGATTGATTCATTTCATATTACATGCGAAATTTTAAAAAAAGCGTAGGAATTCAATTCAGATTATAAGTTTACAATTTGTATTACAAATATATTTATTTTTGTTATACATATGGAACCGAACACACAAAAAACAGAAACTCCAGTTCTACAGAACAAAAATTGTTGTTTCGTAACATTTCCTTCTTTGTGTATTTGTATTAGTACCAAATTATTTATTTTCTTCACAAATTGCTCAAAAGCAATTTGTACTCAATTATACAGTTTACCTATGTGTATGTTGAAGGATAAAAACAGGATAGTTGCGTATCCACTATTGATTTGCCCGCATTACATAGCTTTAATTAAATTGAATTTCATATAAAACTCTTAGTCAACTTGGGATCAGACCGAATGGATGATGGTGGGAGAATTGGTGGAATGAAGAAAGTGGAAGGAAACGAGAGAACCCTGAGAAAACCCATGCACGCGGCTTTTGTTCACCATAAAGCCAACATGTCACGAGCTGGCATCGAATGGGGGACCCCACAGACCAGATGTGAGGGCTCTACTACTGAACAACCATGACTCCAAAATAGCTTTTAAACTTTGTGGAACATTGTCATGGGGTGATACCCCAATTGATAGTATAATTTTGAGGGCTGAAAATTCTAAGTGAAATGAACTAAAATTTATGTTAGTAAACTTAAATCCTAGAATATTTCGTTAGAAAGATGTAGTCTCCAATAAAGAGCCAATTGCGATTATAAAATTAGCATTTGCTTGGGAAGAAAGGAAGACAGACATCATTTTAGAAGGAAAGCTGATACGTTGAAACATTGTAGATTTATTTTTTTCGAACCTAATTACGGTGTATATCCCTCCGAAACTACTTTATTCATCGTGTATCGACGATAGTAACTTAAAAGTTTCCGACATTTTAACTTCTCTTCGTAAAATATACCATAAGTAACGCCATATTTTCCTTCCTTTTCAAAATTATTACAAGTTACTGTAATTGGCTATTTTCCATGGCTATCTTCCATAGTAGACACCACATATTTGTGAATTTTACTTTATTTTTTACTGATTAAGGTAATTGAAAAAAAACTAACTTAGTAGCTTTTTCTCAGTGCCAGAAGTTATTTAAATCAAAATTTTTGATTTAAATAAAAGAAATCGATTTAAATAAAAATTCAACAAAAATATATTTTTTTGAAAGAAATTCTTGATTTTTTTTTCAACCCTGGTTGTAAATAAACTTTAGTTTGTTTATTTTGGTATATTCCCTCGTTTTCAAAAAAAAAATTTTATTATTATTTGTTCTTTCTTGACGCGTATCCCTGCGACTACCCCGCCATTTGAGTCAACACTCATTTGCATAGAAATACAGGGACAGAGATTATATTAATGGAAGGACAGTAAAGGGTAAAAAAACAAGAGTAAATAGAACACTCAAACTAAGATACGTTGTTTATATTGTTACGAAGTTTACAGGGATTATTGACGAGAAGATGGTACTATAAAGGGAACCAATACAGTTCTAGCGGATTTTCACGTGGTCGAACTGCACTCGCCTCCACAATTCGTTCAGAGGTGACACAGATGAGAGGAAACGATCATGGGTGCATCATTGAAACGATCATGTTTCCTATACTTTGGTTGTCTAGTTTACAAGCCTAGGGCTTCTTATGTGTGTTGCACGGCATGCTCTTCAATTTTAAATGCGTGGATGAATTGCATGAGAGATCCCATTCGTTTTGCTGTGCCTTTCGGTTGGTGAGAACCAATAAATCATTCAACAAATTGCTATTTTTTTATGGTGCCTGCAATGAAGAAAGTACTAAACAAGAAGATAAAATGTACCTTTAAATATCCAGATATGTCATTCACTATGAGGATTTGCCGGTCCCTGATCCTCCAGATAAAGTTCTCACAAGCAGTGATATTGAACTGTCAGAATACTCTGAAGTCACGCCTTGTTCTTCTACTGCAACGAATCCTGCATATGAGCCAACAATTTCCTAAACTGAACCACACAAAATTAGGGAATGTGAGCTGACTGATCTTATAAGGAACCTGAAACTTTCGAAGTGTAAAGTAAAACTATTGGCTTCAAGAGTGCAGCAATGGAATCTTTTGGATGAGTCAGTAAGGGTGTCAGATTTTTGAAACAGACACAAAGATTTGAGATTGGTTTTCATACTGAAGATGACATGACCCTCTCCACGAATATTGAAGTGTGATGAAAGTGCTGAACGTACAGTACAAACCAGACGAATGGAGACTTTTTATCGATTCGTTCAAAACACGTCGAAAGGCAGTATAATTGCATATTGGTAATGTGCTAAACCCAATCACATATGTAGCTGAAGTAAGAGAATCTTATACTATTATGAAACGTATTCTAAACAGCATAAACTACAGAAATCATAAGTGGCTAATTTATGGTGACTTTAAAGTTATAGTGACACTAGTTGGCTTGTAAGGCGGTTGCACAAATCATCCTTGTTTTATGTATGAGTGGAACAGCAGTGCTAGACACTGCCTCGAAAGCGAAGCCCCAAGAGAAAAGAATTGCTTCGCCGAGAGTCTCTTATCCCAAGTACGGAGAATCCCAGCAAGCAAACTGCCGACTCCGACGGCGGCCCGACCAACTAGTAGTCAGGAAATAGTCGAGAGAGGGTCGGCGCGACACATAAGTGGCGTTTGTTCCTCGGTCCATTTTTCGGACCGCCGTCAGTGTCGTCGGGCCATCTTCCGGGCCACCGTCTGGGTAGGCATAAAGGCGTAACCCCACCCGTCGGGCCTTCCTTCGCCTACTGAATGCCAACGTTTTTTCAACATCGTCTGGCTTACTTGGATGTTCTGTGTGCTGGGATGTACTTAAGGGGTTGGTCCAGTGTGTCCGGATCCCCGCTCCCAAATTCTTAGTTTCATGTAAAATTGTTAAATTAGTATACACTTAGGCTTAATTATGTGTATTTAAAATGCATTTCATACCGAAACACACCTTGGACCTCTCTCGGTAGCTTGTGGACCCCTCCCAAATCCAACTTCTAGATACGTGCCTGTCTGTGTGAACCACTAGTGGATAACAACTAGGTTTTACTACTATCATTGCATATAAAGTTTGGTTTCATGAAAGGTTTTATCAAGGGATGAACAAAAGGGGACCTAAGTTAAAGTATTTGTCTGATAATTCCCAGTCCACAAACACAGCAGCTCTTTCAAGACCAATACCTTCAGACAATTCTTAATCATGACATTTTCTGAACGTTTTAACACTGTTCTTGGGAAACAATCATGTGGAAAAGCCAATACTCCTAGGAGAAGCCGGGATGCAACATTACACTTAACATCCATTTTCTTCATTCACATATAGATTTTTTCCTGACAACTGTTGTGCCATGTGTGATGAACAAGGGGAGCGGTTCCATCGAGATATTTCTGCTTTCGAGCATAGATATGAAGCCAGTTGGAAAGATTCAATGTCAGCAGTCTTCTGCTAGAACCTGCAGAATGATTCACCAGACATTTCTTACAAGAAGTATTCGAAGCAAAGACGTGTGTAGCTAGGTAAGTTCCTTACTTTCATTGCTTTGTACATGCGCCATATTAGTAAATAACTAACACAGCTATGACCATATCAATATAAACACGAGAAAATCGTAATATCATTCTTTCTTCTCGTATTCAGTGACCCAATATCTACAACAACTCATACTTTTATTTTGCAAAAACAAAAAAGTCAAATTTGTTGAACACTTGCTGGAATTATAAAAATGTTCCCTCTTTTGAGGAAACGCGCGCTTTTAGTTTCATATCTTAGACTTAAAAATCTTTGAAACTGGATAATTACAGTTCAGAACATTAGTTTGAGCACATTTAAAACGATTTATATACCATTCCGACTATCAGCATGCCCTGAAACCAGGAAAATCTTAAAAGTATGAGCTTTTTAAAATTTCTTCTTGTTTTTCATTGAATTTGGTATTTCATAAATATATTAACACCATACCAAATAAAATCTTCATTCATCCTAAATACAATGAAACTTATTTAAGCTTTCTCTTTCAATCGAGGAGACACAGTGATGTTTCTAAGGTTCATGGAACTTACAAGTTAAGTACGAGAGCATGGATTCATCGCTATCTCATGTTCCCTTGTATGAAAATTAGACTCAATCAACAAAAATTAATGTAATTTTTTTATTCAGCACCCTAAAATCTATAAAGAATAGCTATTTTCGTCTATGTAAAAATGTCATAGTTGAACATTGTAATCTCTTATATTGAAGAGTTATCCTCATCTTCTAAACTGTTTAGTAATTACAACTCACACTATTATTTGCATTCTCTTATAAAACACATTTCCAATTTGCTACTAAGTCTTCGTTTAAACAGTTCAATGAAACCAGTGTGAATTAAGGGACAGAAGGTTCCTCCTCAGTCTCTTATAAAAGCCCTTAACTGCGGTCGTTGCGTGGAGGTCACGGCGGAGAGGGTTCAATACTAGTTTTCCTCTTTCTTCTTTGACCATCTGGTGACCCGACAGATGAACTGCACACTGCTGCAAAGAAAGAAATTCTATCTGTTTGCATCTGTTGTTTCCAGCGCTCAGAAAAATATCCAAAAGCAAAGATTGGAAAATGTAGGCATAAGAAATCTCTTTTCGTCAGCAAAGAAGAATGCAAGGTAAACATTAGTTGTTCTGCAAATATGTAAAATTTTATATGAATCGAAGAAGCCCCATTTAGTCATCCCCCAACTGAATTTTACTCAACATACAACACGTCATTCCCTTTTTAAGAAATGAAAATTCATCAAATACCTTTTGGCTAAAGAAATAAAGTTTAAGCAATGTTGTACTGCCACAAATTTGAAAAAAAAGACTTTTTATGATAGAAATGAACTATTATAACAAAAACTGGGCTCTCGTAGTCCAGTGTGTCTGATACCAGATTTAAGATAAACAGTGATGATGTCATTTACGACAAAATATAATGAGTCCATTCCTTAAATCAGCTAATTAAATAATAACCCTTTAATATTATTTTCCAAGTGTCTATCAGTACCACTATAATACAGCCGCGCCACTCAGCAAGTTTCTGGACCACCTGACAGTCACACAATGAACTTCACTGCAGTTAGGAAATATATCTAACCACTTTGCATTTCGTTACCTTTCTCAATTTTTTGTAAACGTTCTTTGGTAACGTATGCTTATTTCCAGTTTTTTAGTGACATTTTCAAAAACATCCAACATAGAATGTTCGTCAAAAGTTATGAAGAAAAGAGAAAAAAAATCACAAAGCACAAAATATGAGGTTAGCCAGATCCTTTTCCGAATAAACGAATAACGAATGCTTTCTGAAGCTATGGATGTAGCATTTATCACAGTGGTGCCTTTACACGGATCCATTAAACGGTTGCGGCAGAATGCTTGTCAAGTGCATAGGAGATGATTAGTGAGCCGAAATGGTCGAAAATAGAATCAGAACAACATGCGACCTACAGGTTGTGGTGGTGTGTCATAGCTTAGAACAAAGGCAGGCCTACATGGTTCATCCATCAGTAGTCAACAAGCTGTTGAAAACAATGGTGCGTTTACAGTGGGTAAGAGCACATGTGAACTGGACACACAAGGAGTGTTTGCCATCATTATTCGTCACTGATAAGTGTCCGATTTTTTCTAGATAATGATTCTTGACGAAGACTGGTCTGAGAAGAAACAGGGACTCATTACAATCCTTCCAACTTCGTTGAAAGATGGAGAAGGAAATGCAGGTGTGCTCGTTGACGGTGGCATGTATCTTGCAGAACGGAGAGAACCATATCTGTTCTCGCGTGAAACCATGACAACTCAGAAATATAGGGATGATATCTTGAATCATAACGTTACAGCTAATGCACGTGAAAAAAAATGAGGAACCAGTGTTCGATTTAAGTGAGGAATGGTTAGGATTTGCCCCTCCCTACAAAAATCTTCCCTGGCTATATTTTAAGAAATATCCCCTAAACCTGGAATATGAAAGGATATAAAATATGGTATTCTACGTTAAAAAAAACCTGGAAGTTGTACTAATCCACTATGAGGAACTCATTTTGCAATATAATAATGAACGTTCCACAAGGCACGCCTAGAAGACCAGTACTTGTAGGAGAACTATATCTGAAGACTGGCGCGGGTACTTAATTCTATAAAGCAAATAAGTCATTTATTGAACAATGATAGATAATTTTTGTACAAGATTTCCTGTCGAAGAATGAGATTTGTTATGTCATGTTTCTTTTCGGCATCATCAATTATAGTCACTCCTAGTTATTGCAAAACTAATCCAAAGAAGTTATCACTAGACTTCCAAAATCTCAAGAACAGTAATCAAATATACTTAATCGATTAGGGATATTGTAAATTTCTACTGCTAAAAGAAACGGGAATTTGCTCTTATGATCTACAGATGACTAGTGTTAGTAACAAACTGAGTGATAAAATATTGTCTAACCTATCATTCAAAAATATCAGAGGTTCACCGTTAGGTAACCTTAAATTAAAGCAACTCGTTTTTTCTTGGACAATATTTAGCTATGGACGAAATAACACAAAAATCTTAAGAGGAAAAGAACCTAATTCCAAATTTCTTTTAAAAGGTCTTATTAATCAAGCTTCATTTAAAATATATTTAAAACTGACGAGAAATTTGAGGGCTTAGGTAAAAAAACCTAAATTTCAGAAAGTTTTAGATATCTTCATTAGCTAAAAATCACCTTGCAATGATGAATAATTTCATTTCATAAATGTTAGTAAGTATTAGGTGGGGTCCGTCTAAAATGTCAACTCACTTAGCCGTTCTACGTCACAAATCCTATCTAGCTTCCATTCGTTTTACTGATGTCACCAAGTCTATGCCGAAATGTCGTCTCCTTTTCTGGGATTTTGCGGGGTGCGTTTTCTACACTGTATCCTATTTTCTCCCACTGTTATTTCTATACTATATTTTTCTCCTTCCTGATAATTATTTCCTTACTGGGTCCCAGTTTTTATTATTATTTATTTTACCCAGCTCAATTTTCAACACAAAACACCATTCCAAAAACCGTTTTCCATCAATACGTGGGAACACATGTGCACAATTTGAAGGCTTAGAAAAGCAAGATGGTGGACGTCGACATCAAAAACACTTGATGACGTTCTGTGCGTGCGCAACTACTGTTGGGAAACGGGTTTTGGAAATGGTGTTTTGTGTTGAAAATTGAGCTGTGTATAATAATTGATGATAATTATTATAATAATTGGGACTCAGTAAAGGAAACGCAGTCAGGAAAGTCAAATTCAGTATAGAAACTGCTAATCCCACTTTTTCTGGTTGCATTTTCTATACTGTATCCCACATTCTTCGACTGATGCTCGTTCCACTTTCCCCGCCTGAATATTAGCACATACGAGTACATTACTTCTTACCTGGTGTGTTAGAAATTATTCACGTATTGATAAAAGAATGGAGATATGAGATACAACTTGAATACAATATATATATATTCGTTATGTGGCAACGCCCTAGCCGAGCTGGTCTACCGGTTCCCGTAAGATCACCGAAGTCAAGCAGCTCTGGGTGTCTGGTCAGTGCTTCGACGGGTGACCGTTGCAGTACTCCAGATGGTGTTGCCTGTGCGGCGTCCACCCAGCGTCGTGAGGTCAATTGGCGTGCTACCTGAATAAAGAGGTTGCGATCACAGTTGAGAGCTTCGGTTCTCCTCTCCCAACACGTCTGGTCATCGTTGGAGCAGTAGACCACCTCCTCCCTCCGGGAGAGGCCTCACCCAGTAGTGGATTGAATATGGCTGTGTATTATTATTATTATATTCGTTATGTAATATGCCCAAAATTAATTTCGGTCTAAGCCACAGTTGTCTGAAGGCCTTAAAGTAAATTGTAATTCCAAGATTAATTTATTCCTGCTTTATCTAACTTGCTGTAGCAACAAATGATTTTAGCAATTTGTATTCTCTTTTGTTGTATTGTTCTAGACATATGAAAATATATTTGCAAGACGCCTTATGTTCGTGATGGATTATTTTGCAAACGGCCGCGGAAAGAATATAGCACGACCCTATTGGCAGAATTATCTTAGCGTTTACTCGTTAATAGGTCAGATGAATACACTTGAATATTTGTAGATAAACTCTAAGTCTGTGGTTGTTGTTTACTCAGACACTAAAATATTTTCACATATGCTCCTTGGTCCCATGATTAAATAAGTCAGTGTAATGTGGGATCCTGGTTAGTCTTATATATATATGACTAATATAGCTAATTTTAGCTTGTCTGCCGCATCTCTCCTTCCGTGAAGATGTTTATCTATCTTTTCCCGTGGATATTGGATTATATAGAAATTTACGGCTTCATCTTACTAT
>JAGDQP010028872.1:0-23814 GCA_022664845.1 Lepisma saccharinum
ATCCTCCGTACCGGCTATTTTCTCCTTACCTGGAAAACTTCCAAAACACTCATGTTTCCTAAACCTCGAAAACCTCCCCATGCAGTTTCGTCATATCGGCCCATCCAACTGACTTCCACTCTTAGTAAAAGCCTAGAAAAAATCCTTGTAAAACGCCTCCACAAACATTTAGAGCAATTCAACCTCCTTCCCCTTCACCAAGCCGGCTTCCGTCCATCTTTCAGTGCCAATGATCAACTTCTACGCCTCACTAACACCATTTCTAATCACTTCAATACTTCACACCCTTCATGTCTTGTACTATTTGACCTCGAGAAAGCATTCGATAAGGTTTGGCACACACCACTACTTTGTAAACTTCAACATTTTCGCCTTCCCATCACAATCATCAGATTTGTCTTTAACTTCTTAATCAACCGCATCTCATATATCTCGATAAACTCTAGCACCTCACATCCTATCTTTCTACATTGTGGTGTCCCTCAAGGTTCCGCACTTTCTCCACTTTTGTATTTACTATTTGTTGCAGATCTTCCACCCTTACCTCCTAATATCCACATTTTTCAATACGCAGACGACACCGCCTTCCTCGCCCTTAGTAAATCAATCCAACATATCAACCGAACTATGAATGAAGCTATACATACCTTCTCATCATGGTGCAACGAATGGGGACTCACGATTAATTCTCATAAAACACAAGCCATAGTCTTTATCCCTCCTAAACGCCGTTCTCGTGTTAAACGAAATCCAACCAAACTCACTCTCACCATCAATCATACGCCCATCCCATGCTCCAAACAAGTCATTTACTTAGGACTCATACTCGATCATCAATTAACATGGCGCCCTCATCTATAAAAGGTCATTAGTAAAGCCTACAATAGACTAAATCTGCTCAAACGACTAACAGGAACCACCTGGGGTCTTAAACCACACACTGTAATTAATACATATAAAGCATTCCTCCGACCTGTCCTTACTTATGGATTCACAGCCTGGATTGCCGCCAACCAAAACTTCTACAAGAAACTTCAGATACTGGAACGACATGCACTACGCATTGCTTACAGAGTGAAACTCCCCAGTCGGACTCAAGACTTATATGACCGCATAACTTTCCCTCACCTACTATTACATTTAGAAGATCTGCGAATCAAATACATTCACAAACGCCTTGAAATGAACCATCTTCTCTTCCATGATATACTACATTCTCATGAAATACATCATCCACCTGAGCAACATACACATACACCCCTCTCCCTGCTTTTCACTTTATACCAATATAAAATCACACCAAACCATCCAGACTTTGCGCTTGTTCAGCACCCAGCATACCAGATATGCCTCATTATCTTGCGCCCTCATACGTTGCACAGTGATCATAAATGTACTAACAGGGCTTCACCTGTCTATCATATTGTCCAGAGTCGGCCCTGGACAAGAATAAACTATCATTCGCCTCTAAGTGTACTGAAGTGTTGTGACGTGTAACGCACCTCATATTCATTTCTCATCCCATAATCATACATAATCCTACCTAAATAGTACGATTATGAGCAAAGCTCATAATGGCCAATGATTAATTATGATTAGAATAAATAAATAAAGTATTGCAATAAAGTTAAAGCTCTCAACCCAACAACGTTATAAATACATATCTCCAGTAACCTAAAATCCCTTCCCTAAATAGAGGGTTCAGCCCTCTGTTGGGTCCTAGCTGCGGCTAGGTAAAAAGAAAATTGTAATCCGCAAGCAGCATTAGAGTCTTGTATAAGATGGAATTGAATTGAATTTTACTTTTGACCTTTAGACATCTAAGGCTGAGGGCGGTATAATATGGACTATCAAGTATTTATTAAAATAGTTGTTTTGTCTGTCTGTCGGCCGAGTGGTCTGTGGCGATAGGCCATCGGCTCGAAGGTCCCGGGTTCGAGTCCCGGCAGGGGCATGTTTGTTGATTTTAACAGGTAAAGGCGAATCGTGACGGGCCAAAGTCCAAAGTTACTAAACTGGCCCAGATAAAAATAAAGTTAAAGTTGTTTGGTCTATATATTGGTTTCTCTTCTTGGCAATACAATTTGACTAAGACGTTAAATGCTAATTCCTTGCAATTTCTTTTAAAATTTTCTATAATTGGAATATTTTTCTTGTCCCGTAAATGTGACTTAGTAGTTGGCGAAGTGATGGACATTTTGAAGGATATAGAAATATGTAGGAACTTCAGCCAGATAATTCTTGTATATAAGAGAATCGATTTATTCTACTGTTGACCAAATGCAACGAATAGAATCCTAAGTTCATTATACAAGTGTAGCAAATGAAATCTGAAGTGAATATAAGGAATTTCTCCAAAGCAAGGTCTTATATGTTGGTAAATAACGTTATTGTTGGAATAGAATCTCTCGAAGAAACAAACTTGCTTCGTATTTTGAGCCTCATGTCCCTACTTATAACCACACCTTCTATTTTCGTTTATTTCTTTGTTATGTATGCGAGTTGGTGTCTATCGTTATCCTGACAACGGTTTAGAGCGTTCGGAAATAACGAAGAAAACGAATTTCACGAAAATAATTTTCAGCGTTAAGATCATGCATTCCGTGTACTTCGTTATGTATTTCCGAACAAGCCCTATGTTCGTTTGGCAACAACACGCGTTGTGAGTTGCTTCAAATGGCTGATGTGCTTCGTTCTATCGCATTATTTGTTATAATTGTTTCGTTTGTATTTGAAAAGAAATTGCCGATCTCCTGTGCAGCTTACGGTTGGACTGAGAGACATAAGAGAGGAAGTAATTTATTGTTTCACAAATAAATGATCATTTAATATTATTTCGTGAAAAATATTTCATTATGTAAGAAGCTATTTCGTGCAGTTTATGTCTGCTAGAAATATAAAAGAAAACACGTATCTTTGATTAGAATTATTTGGTGCGAAGATATTTTATCGTGTTAGATCCATAGTTATAAAACTCTCCCTCAATGCCAAAGAGAAATCATAAAAATAAGTATTCTTACATTCAGAAATACTGGAGAGTTTTAATTTAGGCCTATTGGAAGTAAAGTGTTTATATTCGCGTAGGAAAAAAATGATAATTGTATCTGTCTATTTAAAATGTAAATAGTTCTAAGCCGATAATGTTAGGCACCTAAAGCTCAAGCCGAAATAGGGGAGGGGAAAGTATTTGGTTGGGAAGATGTCGGCCAGGGTTAGTGTTGCCGACGAGACGAGATTTAGATTGTCTCGAAAATATCTTGTCCAGAGAGTATCTCGTCACGAAAAGATCTATACTTTGCGTTACGAAAGCTCTGTCTCGTCTTCTTTGGTGTACCCATTTTCTGTGTCTCGTCTCGTCTCGTGACAACACTAGCCAGGGCCTATGTTGAAGGTGCCATCCCCTGGCTAGTGTGCCTGGTGTACCTAAGCAAGGTATTTGGAAAACCTCAGTCAGGATGGTCGACCGTTGGCATCGAACCCATGACCTCCTGAATGCTACATCAACGCTCTACCACTGACCTACGGCGGCTCGGTAAGTAATGGGCTGTTGAAAAGACTTGTTAAATTATTAAGAACAATGATGATGATGATGGGTGTTCTGCCCAAAGGCAGGTCTTGACCTGAAGGTCCCAGAGCTAGGTGAACCGATGGTGATTTGCCATTGCCTTTCACAGCATGAAGATGACGTCCTAAGGATAGGACCTATAGTTTAACATGGATTCCGAACCACTTGTGTCCCCGCCGGGAATCAAACCAGGAACACCTTTATTACACTATTAAGAACAATAGAAACAAATTTAACATTGTAACAAAAATAGATAAGATCACCCTGATCAGCAAGAGGAAAATTCGTGAATTCTATATACCTTATATACCTGAAGTCGGACACAATAATATACCTAATAAATATGATTATTCGTATTGCTTTTGATATAAAGTCAAAACAGAACATTTGAAAATTTAGAAAATACAATGTCGTTTTAATAGTTTTAAGACAAACACTATTAACCTAAATTTAAATACAATCTTCTTCATTCTCAAGTAACTTTTTCGGCATCTTTTAAGCTAACCAGAGGAGACATATTTTTTTTCGGTGATCTATATAATTTCACTTTTGATAGCTAGTAGATCAATTTAAAGTTGTTCGAAAACTAGAGATATTTTTATACAAACTTTTTAATGACATACGTCTTGTTTCGATTATATTTATGTGAAAATTGCCGACTACTTGTGTCTGTGCGACGACCGGTGACCTTACCCTGTTTTCAATTGTATAATTTTGTAAATTTTTGCAAGTAAACCATTGGTTGAATATAATTACAGTATCAGCAATTTGTGTGTATTAATATTCATGTCACTTGTGATGTATCCCTAATGTCGTATAATATTTTTAAATCTATCTCTAATGTTTTTTTTAATAACTTATGTGGATTTAAGTATCAACATTATATTGTTTTATTTAACAAACAAAAAGAAATTCAGAACCAAAATCATATCAAGAACGTTTCCTGTGATTTTTACATTAAATTATACCTTCTATTGATAAATTTACTTAGGAATTGTTTGTATCTTAAGTGTTGAACTTAACTAACAAGAGTGTAAGGTGAACTCTAATGCGAATTCTCATTTGTTTTTCTTCATAAAAAGACCGTGCGTGTTAAATACAAGACTTGCTGCTCTGCGGCAGCAGACGCCTCGTGCCAAACAAACAGTGAAACAAATGAACGTTAAATTTGCGCCGCGCTGTGAGCTGCAATCACGTAGACGGTGGCGTCAGCCCTGTCTCTAGTGGAGAGATTTTATAACTCTATGGTTAGTTCCGTATAATATGGGTTCTGAATGTTAGAGATTCGGATAATAGCGACCTCACTGTATTTCAATTCCGTGCATCTTGGGCGTGTTCGGAAATGCATAACGAAATTCACGGAATGTACGATCTTAACGATGGAAATTATTTTCGTGAAATTCGTTTTCTTCGTAATTTCCGAACGCTCCGGTTTCCGTTGTCAGGGTAACGATAGACACCGACTCGTATATATAACAAAGAAATACGAAAATAGAAGGTATGGTTATAAGTAGGGACATGAGGCTCAAAATACGAAGCAAGTTAGTTTCTTGGAGAGATTCTCTTCCAACAATAACGTTATTTACGAACATGTAAGACCTTTCTTTGTAGAAATACCTTCTATTCAATACAATTTTCATTTGTTACACTTGTATAACGAACGTAGTAGCATTCCACTCGTTGCATTTGGTCAACAGTAGAATAAATCGATTCTCTTACATACAAGAATTATCTGGCTGAAGTTCCTACATATTTCTATATGCTTCAAAATTTCCATGACTTCGCCAATAAGTCACATTTACGGCACAAGAAAAATGTTCCAATTACAGAAAATATTTAAAATGAATTGCAAGAAATTAACATTTAACGTCTAAGGGCTAGTTTTTCATTGTCCAGTTATCTTTCCAGTTAACTAACTTCTAGTTAAAGTTAACCTGAACTCTAACTTTAATATCCGTTTTTCATTTGCTTTTTAACTGGTGGTTACTTAACTTTTGGTTAGTGGGAACAGTGCAACGGTTGGCAATGGATTTCTACTATTTCGCCATCTAGAGAGTTGTTCAGGAATTATGAAAACAGTAGAATAGAGGATAGCACAGTAAGTTTTAAACAAAATACGCATCAAATTCGCTAGTTTCTGAAGTAAGAAATATTAATGTTTGATTTCATTAAGAGATTTGTGGAATAAAGAAATAAGGTAGTAAACATACATATGTAAAGAGTTGAGTTACTATCTAAAAAAATACGTATATGTGACGCCGACCTGGTAGCCGTGTGGGTTGGGGGGCTACGTAAGCGACTCGAAGGTCCCGGATTCGAATCCCGGCTGGTGCATGGATCTGAATTTTAATTAGCATCGCATTCATAATCGTGACGGGCCGAATTCAGTTACTAAAAATCGCCCATACAAAATTAAGCTTACAAAGTTTATTTTTTACGTAGGCGTGACGGTTTTAGATCGCTGGCCCGCATATCCTTATACACTCTGGGAAAATAGATAAACTCCAAGTTATGGCCGCAGCTTCCGTGCTATATGTAAGGCTCTATATGCCTTATTTCCTTGCAAGCAATTACCACACATCTATAAACATCTCCTGGCAACCCAGGTTCCTAAAAGTGCTACGAAAGCTATATGCCATTATCATTTCATTAATATGAAGTTTATCAACATATAATAAGCATAGCCCCGTGAGGAGTTATGGCGAAACTTCGTCTTATGAATTACACGTATTTTGCCACAAAAACACGGACAGTATCTCGGACCAGTGAAGAGGGGTTAGTTGCAGTCCAGTTCGATGCTTTATATTATACACGATGTACATGGGGTTCTAAAAAATGCATGTATTAACCCCCCAACGCGGAAGAAGCTAAATAGTCCCTAGCACATTTCCCTATTACTCTCTCACATTTACACCTTCATTTCAAAACTTACATTTAGGATTTGAACACCTCTAGGCACATTTGGAATGTTACATTTCTCGTGTAAATTTTACGTTTTTTGCGTCCCATAGACTAAAGTAAAGCAGAACTTAACAGGTAGTTCCAAGTACATGAGCGCGATTTTAAGCAATGACAAGCAAGAAATACAGTACCGTAATTGAAATTAATGATTTTTTCATGAAAGAGTTCATAGGCAGAGAACAAATTTCTTCGGTTTTTGGATGCGTTTTATTTCGCTCGGTTCCAACTAACAAAGTAATTAAGATTTTCAGTTTGGGAGGGTATAGCCAAAATTAGAGCTTGTAAACAGAGTTTTGCAGTTTTGTTCCTATTTATTTTTAATTATAAAAAAAATAAGGTTGTACTCAAGAATTTTCGGGGGTTACATATTGGGTGGTCTAACAGAATCTCTATATATATACTTCACAGTAAACACACGACTGGTAGTCAGCGAAGTTCATGTACTTCATGAAATTGAATATGAATGTTTAAACTTTTTTTTGTTACCCATTACTGTCTTTCATTATCATTTTATGAATATTATGTTTGCTTCATAATCATATGGATAAACTTCACTTTTGGAACCCCTGGTCCGCCAGCTACTGATCAATGTGTACGTTCTACACCACTCATTCCCTTGTAAATAATTCACGAAGTGGGGTAAAGGGATATTTAATCATCTTGTTTCAATTAGCTTTGTTATTTGCTGGGTAAACTTTACTTAGTGACCCACAAAAAGATGTAAAATTTGCAGCACAAATGTAAGATTTCCAACGTGAGTGGAAGTGTTGAATTGCAAAATTTAACGAAGCTTCGAGTCATGAAGTATGAAACGAGAGCAAAAATTAGTTGGAACTGTTTATGTGGTTGCGTGTTGGGAATCAGCACATGGAGTATATGACAAACGTCATGCGCATCGCGTATAATGAACACAATTTTGTAACCTGACTTTAAATAATCATATTCACTCACTCGACACGTACATGATTTTTCGTAGAAAAGTACTGTCATTCATAAATCGAAGTGTCGCTATTAATATTCACACGCCGCCATGTTTGTATGTTGACCAACTGGAATGAGTATTTAACGAAATAATAATGACACATCTTTTCGTGACACTTTTCGTATTTCTGGCACTAGGAGTTTCAGTAATAATTAATTGCAAGGGAATGAGTGGTATAGTTTGTACACATGGGTCAATAACTTGAGGAAGCTGCCAGTCATCAAGTAAAGATGATCGTTTTTCTATTATCATTATCGTTTGGGGAATATTATGAGTTTGTTTCACAATCATACGGATATTATTTACTTTCGGGATCACAGCTTCCGTCAACTACTGATACATGTATACGTTCAGCACCACTCATTCCTTTGTAAATAATTCACACATAACATCTAGCTACAACTAGAAATCCAAAAAGCGTTTCTAAATATCATGTGTTATTATTAGTTTGTTAAATAAGCACTCGTGTTGATCAACACATACAAATATGGCGGCAAGCGCAAGAATACTAACGACCTACTTAATATTCATACTTCATGTTATGAATGACACGTATTTTGGTAGAAAAATCACGTACACATGTCGAGTAGCAAAAGCAGTTAATGTTACCTTACAACATGTATTCATTATACGCGATGTATCTCACTTTTAACATTCACTCAATGTGCACTCTCAACTCGAAAGCAACTAAACTTCCAGACACTTTTTTTTTTACTTTTTCACATTTGCATCACTACAACCTTCGTTATATTTTCCGTTTCAATGCTTACACACAAACTGAAAATATTACATTTCTTCTGTAAATATTACATTTTTGGAGCTCCAAAAGTAAACATCGCGTTTCAACACCACACACTTCCATCATTCTTGTAACTTTTACATTTTGAGGGAGTGCAAACACAAACTTACTTCATGCCCCAGCCAGCACAAAAGAAATTTTTTCGTACCGCACCTAACTGAATCTGAATTTAAAAAAATAAAAAAAAGATGTTAAAAAGTTGGGTAGAAGAACTGTGATGTTTTCGTTATGTGTTCTAATAGAATTCTATCATCTTCTTCATTGGAAGAGGATGAATCTGAAATCATATGCAACATCTTTCACAGGAGACAATTGACAAACTTTTTTAAAACCTCCAGTTAGCGCGTTAACTGGAGGTAGAAGTACGGGTTAATTTAACTACCAGTTTGCTCAGTTTAATTGTTGGTTATGCATTAACTAGACTTTGAAAAACGGGTAAACCACCAGTTAGAGTTTAACTGTTAGTTACTAGCTAACCTGTACTTTAACCAGACAATAAAAAACTAGCCCTTAGTCAAATTGTATTGCCAAGAAGAGACACCAATATATAGTTGAGCAAAATTAAGCCAATTTGGGCAACTATTTTTATATTGGCCTGTTTAGTAACTTTGGACTTCGGCCTGTCACGATTGGCCTTTAGCTGTTAAAATTCACACTCATGCCCCTGCCGGGACTCGAACCCGGGACCTTCGAGCCGATGGCCTATCGCCGCAGACCGATCGGCCGACAGACAAAACAACTATTTTAATAAATACTTGATAAGAGTCCATCTTATACCGCCCTCAACCTGAGATGTCTACAGGCCACAAGTAAAATTCAATTCAATCACATGTTATACAAATTTAATGCTGTTTGCGGATTACAATTTAAAGCGGATTACAATTTAAACGGGCAAGAATGTTGTGCATTCAGGCTTTATGAAAGCTAAAACCGCATGCCTTTCTTCAAGAACTTGTTGTTTAACTGATATCATTAGAAAAGTCAGTCATAATACGCAAAACTGGAGAATGTCTTTCATGAATGTGATAATTTTGTACTATACGTTATTATTTCTTTTACTTAAAAGGCCTCTAGAAAAATCGTTTTTCAATAGCTTCATCTTTTACTGGTGGTGCCATCTAATGGCAATCGTGATATCTAACAGCAATCCACAGCTCGAAAAAAGTGTTAAATATGGGAAAGTAAAGATAAATCAATTGTTTAAGATAAACCGTTGTATTAATCTGCTATGTAAATTAGTTGTGACAAAATTGTTCCCTACTGCAGAAATAGCAGCCATTTTATACCTCTAGATGAAGCAAAATAAGATTACATGATGCGAAAGGAGGTAAATTTATCATGCGGATGGTGGCCATGTTGATTTTAACGAAGTTCACGAAGTCAGAGCTAGTTCGTTTCGTGCGCGAACCAAATTATCTGAGAGTGACTTTCCGAACGGCTATGAAACCCACCTTAAACCAATTATGGAATGCAAAATTCCAAGCTTCAACCTGCTACGCCATGTTAACCATATCTCAGCTTAAAGAGCAAATGGAGGTACAGCAATAGGTATCCCACTAAACCTTGCACATCGTGACGGTACATGGTGTAACGTTATTCCCTTTAACAGTGCTGAATGAGTAGCCCGGTTATAGCATTGCATTTTCTATAAAAGTATTACTGTATGTTTAATAGGTAGTCTAAGTGTTGGATGGCAAGTATGACAATTCACGTACTTTTTGTCCCCCTCCAGGGACCTGCTCAGCTCGGCGCCACCGTTTCGGATCCGCCATTTTCGCGCCTCCGTTTCAACGCAGTAACGTTTCGGCGCCAGAGCTTTACCAGAGAATCACACCAGGGAAACTATTCTATTAAAGAGGCATTAAAAACTTCGTCTAAAAGATGCGACAGAAGAACAGATCCAGGGGCTATGTTCATTAAAAAAAATGTAACGAGAGTATGCACTTTAGTAAGCACTTGAAAAACATATTTTTTTCAATTATTTTAATTATGAAGTGTTTTCTTTTTATTTATTTATTTACAACATAAACAGGCTGAGCTTGAACAGGGACGTAACAGGGAGGAGCAGGATTCAGAGGCGCTACTCGTAATTTCGTAATGGCAAGATTTCGTAATTTATTATTTTATATTTCTAGAAAATAAGTTTAATATTTAATTACAACGCATTCTGCATACCTTTGGAACACATTTTTTTATAAAAAAAAAACAGATAAAAACGTAATCATAAACGGCAAGGTCGAGGTTGAAGTCTAATGTCAGGTCGAGGTTGAACTACCATTTTAACTATTTGTGAACATTACATTAATAATGTAGGTACCAGAGGGTTGCATTATGTAACATGACAGTAAGGTAACACAGATATGGATTGCGTAATAATATCAGTTATGTTATGAATGGTATCCAGATCGACGTGTCCACTCACAATTTACTGTACACGGTGATTAGTTGCGAATAAATGTAAATAACATAAGCAGTACTCTTCAGTGTAAAATATTTTATATATGTTGTAACTTGTGTCTTGTTTCCTGTCTGTTTTGTAATTCTTTAGTTTTTATTTTATAGATTTATGTTCATTCTTAAGTGGTATGTGTATTCTTATAATATGATAAAATGTATATAATCTTCATGTGATAATCTGTAACTGACTTGTTCTATACCATAATACATGTTTGTATGCTACATGGTCAACGGAACGCAATAAATCAATATCAATATTTATATTACGAATGCAGCCTACGTCACATTAGCACCCTTGTACACGAGAGAAACATCCTATCCTTTTATGGCCCTTAGACATCTTTGGCTCAGACTGAGGATACTTTAATAATTGTTTGAAAACTTTATCAAATTCAGTCCCAGTACTCTTTACTTTTGTCTAATTGTATATTTTGAACATAAACGAACTACTATTTTAACTAATTTCTCTATTTATATTACGAATACAACATACATGCAACCACTCTTGTTAAATAATGTTTGAAAACTTTGTCAGGACCAATCCCAAAAAATGACGTTATCGACCATTTTTTTTTTATCTTGAATATTCACTACCTAGCACATCTTATGCATTTCTTGTTTAGGCTTAGCAGAAGTAGAGGTTCTTACGTTAAAAATGTACAAAACCTTTATATTTATATTAGAAAAGCAATATATCTTATTAGCACCCCTGTACATGACAGACAAGTTCCATCCACTTAAATCAATTAGGCATCTTTGTCTCAGACCGTGCAAATTTAAATAATCCTTCAAAACTTTGTCAGAAGCAGTTAGAAGCAGAGTAGAAGAAATAATGTTTTAAGTACTTCATTGATCATCAATTGTCGTCAGGGGACAGTAAAAGTAAAAAAGTACATAACTATGTCATAAGGTATGTTAATAATTTCCGTTTTCCTCACTTTGGGGACGAAATGTAGCCTGCGCCAAAATGGTGGCACCGAAACGGCGGCGTCAAAACGCAGGCGCCGAAACGTAGCGGACCCCACCTCCAGCCTTGTAGCACGCTTCTTTATCAATATTTATTTTACGTTATGAATTTATATCAGCCCCCTCGACTTTTCTAAATGAACTATTTTAGATAACTTCTCTTTTCAAGTGCTGGCGCCATTGGGACTTGTACGACTTCGAATTGACTGAAAAGAAATCGTAGATTTTAAATGGATCTGAATTGCTAAACGCATATACTAAAAGAGAGATCTTTAAGGGATCGGTCATGTTATTATTATCGATAATGCGAACACGTAAGGAAGCACAGAAATAATTTGCTGCTGAAATAAAACTAAATATCTGTAGAATCTGTCTTACTGTCAATGTTTTTCTGCCTTACCAATGCTTTTTAGTGTAGCTAGTGGGTAAATTCGATAAAATATGAGTCTGAAACGTTTAGGTGTCCCGCCAATGTCATAGCGAGACACTGGACAGTTTTCGGAAAGTAGTGACAATCTTGACAAAATGGGGATGGTTGGCAGTTCTAAAATAATAACAAATTAGATGCTTCGTAGTCCCAACACAACACACTTCTCTGTTTACTAGTCGGAGTTTATCACTTGTCTGGCGTGTTTTGTAGATGAGTTCTCGCTCGTGAGCATCATTTTATGATTAACCTCGCATGTGCACGGTAGATAATTATTTAAGACTAACTTGTAATCGCCTGAGTGTCAACAGCAACCTTCGAAGACGTGGAGGTTAAATAACAGCATCTTGTTGGAAGGTAAGTAAAAAAAAAAGCTCCGTAGATTTATTCAAGCAACTAATGTTATGAATGGCACGATTAATTACTATAGGCCTATATAAATGTTTATCAGTTTTAACGAAAATGATACATTAAAAACCCAAGTTTATGGTATTGCATTCCTAACCATCATTCTCCCTCATATATTAATATATTATTAAGGAATATAACATATATGTACTTATTTGTATCAACTGGGAACCTTATACAGAATATCCGAACCCATTGGAAGGTTCCATGGTGTTTGATGAAAAGGAAGCTACTGGTAAGTATTAAACACCAGTCAGTAGCGATTGAGGTTAGTGTACAAGGGCATATCCAGTGTACACCGTAGAGTTGTGAATCTAGGTGTTGGAAACTCACCAGAGTTCAAGTCTACACTTTGTGAATTTAAACTGACGACTGGAATTATAAAAGCAAAAGGTTTTCTCTTAAGCACCAGACAATACTAATTGACGTTGGTATACAAGAGCATCTCCAGTATGCAGAGTGTTCGATTTGCCAGCCGGGGATTTCGGGGATTTTTTCTGGTGCGTGAGGATTTCCCTGGATGTTGATTCCCATTATGGCCCCAACGTAGATTCAAATCTTTGTATATCTACCGAAATAGGTACTATGTTGAATCTTGCCATAAACACTAGTCTTAGGATCCCCCCTTTTAATTTATAACAAACCGAACACTGAGTATACATCGTAGAGCTGTGCATATAGGTGTTTTAAACTCAAGGGAGTTCATGTGTACAGTTTGTAAATTTAAACTGAATTTTGGAATATATATATATATATATAAGTTTATTTTAAGCACCAGACTAATAATTGATGTTAGTATACAAGGGTATATCTGGTGTACACTTTGTGAATTTAAACTGAAGACTGGAAATATTCAACCAAAATATTTTATTTTTCTATCTTGCTACAATTTTTAATAAATTGTCCTGGATCTCATTCAGTATCAGCGTACCAAACAAATTTATAATACTTAAGGTTTAAATGTATCTTTTTCTTTTAAGGTCCAAACCGTATTTATGTGCTATGTACGTAGGGCAGAATGGATTTAAGGGCTTCTATGTAAAAATTATGTACATTAATAACAAAAGTAATCGTTGTACATAAGGTAAAAGTGTTTTCTATCGTATTATGTTTTCCTCCGGAGAGTGTGCTGTGCAGGATTTCTTCTGGATGATCTGTTTAAGATGGTCACTTTTTTATGATTACCTTTGAGGGGTAACATTTTTACCAATTTTCTTGCATTTTTGAAACCATTTCTGTGTTGATCAAGGAGTTAAATTAGAGCCAATATAGAATACATACAGAAATTACGATTACCATTTCAGGAGGACGGAGCACTACTACTATGATGCTACTACGATCAATTTTTGCTAAAGTTATGTATGTTTAAATTATAAGATTTATTTTCAGGGAAGACGTATTACATAGTTCTGTTTCCACCAATATAATTATTTTACTCTCTATATTTTACACTCTCTCTCTCTCTCTCTCTCTCTCTCTCTCTCTCTCTCTATATATCTCTCTATATATATATATATATATATATATATATATATATATATATGCAGATTCTAAAGATTAAATATTTTCTGAAATGCTTTATTGAGTTACCAGAAAGAGTAAAATTTACACGCATTCAACGCTCGATTAGTTTATTTGTTGTTAAAGAGACTGAATGTCTTTGTCGATGGAAATGATTATGTACAAAGTGCAGTATATTGTCAGAGGTTGAGGGTGTGGTGATCAAGAGCCATGGAGTTCCGCTGTTGTATCCTGTTTTAAAAATTTTGTTATTCAATGTGTAAATAGAACAGCTGATCGAAAAGGGGAGGGGAAAATTTCCCTATTAACTAATACTAATACGCGTTAGTACAAACTGTTTACCTTGTTGCGTAAGGTAGAAATCATGGCAAGTTAATGTGTGAGAAAATGATAATATGGAATAGAAAAACTGATAGATGCTTTTGTACTATTCGTTAATTTATTGACCTATTCTCTATTGCCCGGAGTTTTAGAAATATCAGTATTAATTATTTGGATTGTTACGAATGAAATGTCCACCTTAGGTGAGTGCTCCATACCCAAAAAATAAAACTACATTATCTGTTAGAACGCACACTTTTGTCATCATTCAGGTAAAAATTGTATTCAGTAGCGAAAGAAGTCTGCGAGAGGAAAAACTTCTCAACTGCATGTAGTACCGCTCGAACGTCAGTGAAGGTCTTCACTGGCAGGTAGTTATCGATATCCCGAACGAGGATGCAGTCAGTGGGAGAGAGATCAGTGAGTATTAGTATTTATGACAATTAGAAAATCACTCCAATAGAAATATATTTTTAGGCGTCTTATGTTCAGGACAGGATAGGGTGTGAAACTAGATGTCGCCAGAGCTTATTTTTACTTACTTATCATACCATGGATATTATAACAAAATGGCCTTGTACCACTTCCTTCCTGAAACTGTACTCTACAACTCTGCACTTTCTTCCTCGGACTACAGACTTGTAGAGTGTAGTGGGAGGAAGGAAGTTGTATACTTCCGACACCGTTACGTTTCAAGTTATTATGGGTTGCGCATTATTTATAGTCTAAATTCGTAGTAATGGAGATTTAAAATTATATTCAAAGAGAAATATAATTTTAAAAAGAGCTAAAATATCAAAATCCAATAAAACCCAGGCTAGGGAAAAACAGTAGAAACCCAGTTATATTTCCCTCTCATCGTTTGTTTCCAGTGCCCATCACTAGGCGAGGCTTCTACAATACGTTTATTTAACTCGAATGTATTATTAACTTTTTTCCGCGGGACACGAAGTTAGAAGAAAGTGTTGTTAATGACATTTAAATTACCAAAAGGTTCCAATGGTATATGAGTTGAACAATTAATGGTTTGCATAGTTATTAATTTGCTTTTATTAACGTTTGTCACTACGGTTTTTGAACAAATTCTCAAAGCATATGTGGTAATAATATTTACGAAATTCTTTGGTTAATTATTCAATTCTGGTAATGGTACACAGCAATACTATGTTCGTTAAATTCATATCGCTTCGCACGCTAAACTGGTCATAGGCATTTATATGTCGAGGAAAATCGTGTAAAGTGAAACACTGCAGTATAGTGAGACACAGGGTGTTTCAGGATAACTAATAATTTGTAACCAACAATTCTGATTTGAAAACAATGTTTAAATCTATCGTATTTTGTTCTGTTGGCTACGCAGTCGATCAAGAAATAAGCGTTGGTGTAGTTTCATTATTGCAGCTTTCCCGTAGGCAAAGTAATATTTTGGACTATGTTACGAATCAAAGTTTTTTCTAAGATCTGTGGCACGTAACTGACCTTTACATTAAATATTACTTTATGGAGATAGTTTGTTGTAGGATTACCATGTATGTTAATAGGAAACAAAAATATTGTTCTGAGATGCTTCTGTGGAATAGTGAGATATGTCTTACAATTCCCGTTAGGAGAAATAATACTTGTTCTCTCTAAAATTGAGTTAATCAGGCTTTTTATTATGAATAATTAAAAAATCTATGTGATGTTTGCTTTCATTGTGATTGAAGTGGAAGATGGTTCAAAAATATATATTTCTGTCTTTTCCTGACACATCGAGTGTAATTGAAAATTATATAACAACGAAATTGCCGGAGTCAGACAAAGTAATAGACCTTGGCTTTCATTTAATGAAATCTTTAGTCTGCATGTCCGTTAGTTACAATACTGAGTGAAAAACTGCACTAATATGTTGCATGTTTCACTGTTCCCCATGGGAGTGGCGAAAAGTCCTCTACTACTTTCTTCCATTTGTAGAGGTATGGAGCGATTATCGAAAGAATATTACCGTAAATATTACTAGAGATAGATATAATGGTAACGCTTTTCAGGGAAGGATTAATGTTTCTAGACGTCTTAAGCCTATGACTCCGTCCATCTTCTTTCCTTTCCCTCTAGACAAACGTTACCACCATAATGCTGTTACTGCTTATACATTTGCTTTAATGTTTTTCATCTTTAATCGCTTTTACCTGTAATCTTCCGCGTCTAGAGAATATCGTCGTGCACTCCAAACAATAATGCAACCCACATCCGAGAAACCCCAGTAAAGTTTTGCAAAGTTTCACGATGCAAATGCCGATATTGTACTTTGCCAAGTTATGTGCGCTACTTTCGCCAATTTTACCCTACTTTATCGTGGCCAGAAACATACAGACTTAAAAGTGGACTTAAAAAATATCTGTACGTTATTCTCCACACTGAAACAAGAACAAAAATTCAAATGTGCTTTCAAAATAATAGGACGTGGTATACCAGAAAATGCGCAATCAATGCGCAAAATCATCACACGAGCACGTATTAATTCCCAGAAATTGCCCGAAATAAGGGTTGACCGTATTGTGTATGTATTGTATCCAACATGTAACCATATTTTTTTTTGCGATAAATCAACATGTTATGACAAATTCCAAATAAGATATTTGGCGTTCGCCAGTTCGATCCTTGCTCATGTTATGTGGGCTTTGTGCTGAACAAACACCGTGCATGTAAGTTTCCTTGGGGTTTTTCTGTGCCTTTCTGCATTTTCATTCCACCTGTTCATCCAACCTAAAGACTTAGAAATTAAATTAAGATCCTAATCCCAAACAACAAAGATATTTTAAATCCGTAATTGGGTAACCATCGTGCGTAAGATGTTTATGCATTCAATGGGCGATTGGTTTATTTCTTGTCAGTGAGAGAGATTGTAATTATTACGAGAGGACATAAATGTTAATAAATGAGCTTGGTGGTCCACTGGTTGAAGACGTGAAGTCATGAGCCACAGCGATCTAGTATCGAATCCAATTTCTAAAATTTTGTTATTTGAAAGAAGAATATATTATGGAAATCGAGACGAAATGATGATTTAATAAGTAATATTACCCGTCAGCACAAACTGCGCTATTTGTTCTGTTAGGTAAGAACAATGGCAAGGTAGTACTTGGGAATGAATAAATATGTGAATTAGAAGAGCAGTAACCGATGTTTTTGAATTATTCGTAAACTCATTTACCGTTCCGTGGACAATCTGAAAATGTTGAAATATGCCTATTTATCACTCAAAGAAAAGTAAAATTGAGTAAACGAGAATGAAGAAGCGTTGTGGGGTAAGGATGTTTATTTCCAAAAATATAGGTTTCAAATTACTATGATTTTGTAGACAGCCTGCAATGTGCGTTTGCATAAAAGCACGTGTAAAATATTCATGTAGTACTTTTGTTTAGAATTCGGAACAAGTTATAAATGATTGGTCGTAGAAGAGTGACTTCTCGAGGAAGAATTATAATTTTAGTTTAAAAAAATGTTCAATATAGTATAAAATATGTCTTGCGGACATGGAAACACGAATCATCATAAGTTTCCTTCATTTGCGTCTGCTGAATCTAAGCGAGCAAGAACTTAGATATATAGCTTTCGTTGCTGATCTCTTTTCCAATAGTATGCATGGATCAGATAGCTGGAGTCCCTTTGTCGATTGAATGCATGCGCAAATGGATATGTCAAAGGCCTACTCAGCTCCCAGGGTAATTCCTTGTTCAAACCAAGTTCAACATTTCTTATATTTTATACATATATTTACTATGCTTACTTGGAGCTCTTAATACATTTGCTTACTGAACTCTGTATGAATTGGCTAGATTATATGATAGGCGTATCAGGTAGCAAATTCGTCACGAGTTGATTAGGATTTAAGTCTATTGAACATAGCGGCTCTTGCTTTGCAAGCTATAAAATAGACTGAAGTCTTATTAGTGTTTGTAACTTCAGGATGTTGTTCGGAGAGGTACGTTGGAGAAATCTTAAGAGATGTGTATTTAAATGTTAAGAATCAAGTTTGTAGCTCCCGATGACGAAACAATTCAGGGAGATCACTATATCCTGGTGTCTAGTTCTGACGTCAGTTTGAAAAATTTCGAGTGACATTTGGATCGGTGGATTCTAGTAGCCTGTCTTCATATTGTAGTATTGTCGTTAAAGTCAAAAGTATTATACTAATAAATTCGATTTTTACTCGGTTAATAACAGCATCACGGTAAACTTTAGCGACCACACCAATGGGAATACTGACTTCACATTTTAATATTCCATAGATGACCATGAAAATTTATGAACATTTTGTTGTTGTTTTTTTTTTGCTTGAATAACAAGTCCCGTCCCCATCCGTTGGGTAGTCTTTTGATTTTTTTCAGAAAAGAAAAACTAGTATAATTGTTTTCCAGACTTACGTACCAGCGTTGAATTAAAATATTTTTGTAGCGTTGGTTACCTAGAATCCAGGCTTATTACTAATGTAATTTAAGTGATGTAGACTGTGTGAGTTTTCTTTTAACCCGTTTATAAACCAAAAACGGTATGAACATACATTTTTCATTGGTGTGTTAATGATTTTGCGTTGTGTTTTAGGTACTTTGATTAAGAACATTATTTAGATAAGTTATACGCTTAGTGACTTGAACTCAGGATATGATATGAAAACATTATTTTGCATTGATTTCGGTTCAGACAAGCAAAATGTGATTTTAATTAACTTCAGGGCAATATATTAAGATGTACTTTCAATTCACTAATAATTTGTGACTTTTTAAATTGCAGGGACACTCAACATTTGATGGATTATGAAAATGTAAAGAGCCAATCTAGGGAAACTATTTCCTAGATGATAAATATTGTATGTTTGCTACTTGATGTGGATTATTGAATTAAATCAGAAATATGGATTGTAATGATAGTACAAAGTTCGACTGCTCCATGGTCTCTCAGGAGTTCAAAGAAGTGAAAGAGGAGAAAATTGAAGTTTCGGATACCTTTATTGAGGTAAATGCACAACTAAGTTAATGTGATGGTTAATGGTTACAAAGCTTTTATTAAACAATATTATCAGACGTTCCATATCGTAATGATTTCTCTTACTTGCAGTTATTACTTCGTAAGGTAGCGATGGGATCGTAGATCGTTAAATAGAATGGTTATTTGATGAATAAATAGAGCAATGCTTATATACGTTTTACCGACACCAGTTTATTATAAAGTTCCTATATATTATATATTTACAATTTGTTGTACAGATAATAATCTGAACGTCCCGAACATGGGCTCTGTAATTACTACTATAGTGGATCACCTCTTGTAATGATTTTACTTAGGTTTAGGAAAGGATGTTATTCCTAGACGGGACACTAACTCCAGTGCGAGCTAGCAGGTAAAGGTATACCAACCTAAGTTGGGGGTTAAGGTGAGAGTCCTGACTCCAGTGCAAGCCAGATAGAGGTGACCACTTTTCGGATCGAAGAAGTGATAACTTCAAAGGTGATTGACTGGCCTTTTTATACCCTCATTTGTGGGCGTATCTTCAGTACTTCCAACACTTGCCGCTTGGAGGTTGTTGTCGTCTGCTTTCTATGGATGCTTGGTCAGCTTTATGTAATGTTTATTGTTTATTTACTTTTGTGCTTAACACACTGACCTATTTATCCATATCCCATTACAATATCTTCTAGTTCAGTTTTGTATTCAACAGATCGGGGCTATTTGCTGCCTGTCTAACACGTATTGATGCATTGTTTACATAACATGTTAACGCCTGCATTGAACAATATTCTCTTCATATCTCTAAAGTATAAGTAATAGCACCATCGTACCTGAATTTACTATATGAGAATTCACAACATATTCTAAAAAACATCACAATGTCTCAGGACTTCAATTTACTAGAATTGTACAGAACAACTCTGCGTTCATGCTGCGACAAACAGTTACTAGTAGTCCAACATCGTAGAATGCGAAACATCCTCGCTTTAGTACTTCGATCGCCAAATTTCGTGGTGTGCGTTGTCCATCCTAATACAATAAGCACCTTGTAGCCAGACGCTACACTCATATATGTCCATTGGGCCGTAAGAGCATGGGCTTGTACTTTCCCAGATTAATTTACTATTCCTCGAGTGCTAATTTCAGATGGACAAATACAATGGTATACTCCTCTTCGTGATATATTCATTGCTCTCCTTATTCCTGTACAACTGGTCTCCTTATTCCAGAGGTATTTCGATTATTTTTGCAGTGTTCTATAGCGTACCCTTCAAACGCCTTTCAAACGGTAGCAATCGGCTTTGTACCCTTTTAAAGCATTTCACTTTTCATATATATGTTATTTGTGTTTGTCATAATTTTTGCTTGACCAGAACCTTTGGTATTTTTGCAATATCCTTCCAACTTTCCCTCATATATTGAAGGCTTTTCAAGTTAGCAGCTACTGTCCTGTTATTAAACCTACTAAGGTTACACCTTAGGACTTCACCCACCTCAAAGACCTACAGCTCTTCAGAGAGCGTTATGTTGTTCACAAATGCTTCTTTTGCTCACTGATACACATCACGTAGGTCATATGTCTGTGAAACAATGTCAATCATATACTGTCCCTGGACAACGGATTACTTTTTGGTAAATTGTGTGCACATTTGGATTTTAGATTTACGTTAGGTGGAATCGAGTACTCGCCGATCTAATGTCAGCACAGTTTTTCAATACTCCCTCATATCCCAGCTTATGCAAATGATATTTAATATTTCAGTCACTTATGGAACGTTTCCATCTATTTGGAAACTGGACGTGATACTCAGCTTTTTCTCAAAACTAGTACTGTCAATACTGAAACATATTTCGTTCCAATCTGCAATATCCTGGCTTCATCAAAGCCATTGGAATATATTGTTAAAGATCATATTAGGGGTAACAAAAAAACTAAAACGTCTAAAGTCAGGATTTTGATCTAATCATAACACTAATAATGGGTTCGTGCACTTAACAGAAGTCTTCCGTGAGGTCTTGGATCATGGAAATGGAACAACCCTAGTACTTTTGGATTTTAGCAACGCTTTTCAGTTTGTTCACTACGATGTCCTGATTCCTAGGTTGAAACGTTTCTTCAATTCTGAAAATCCATGTCTTTGATGGATTTCTTTGTGATCGGCCGCGAACATTTTGCCTTCTCTAATAACAAATACTCATCGATAAAAATAATGTTATATGCTGCCCATCAAGGTAGTATATTAGGTCATCATTTTCTGGTCTCTACATATCTACGATATATCTGATGATCTTCAAATTTTGTTTTTCGCGATCAGAGCTGTATTATGGAATCAATAAAATAAAATGAATAAAGATTTGGAAAGGTTGATGAAAGGGTCAATACACCACATCTTTCGCATTAAGTCAAGAGAATCGCAAGCTATGCATATAACGGTATTTTTTTCGTTGCCATATCGACTGTAAAAAATACCCTCCTTTATCATAAATACTACACTTATTTCCGTCCAACATACATTCAAAGAAATTAATATTGAATTCATAATTCATCTGGCAATGATCTTGTTAATCACGCATGCACCAACACTTTCGCTTCTTTGTACTGTTTACATCCCACGAAAACGTTCTTATTTATTTCGGTTAGACTGTGTCTGTCTCTGATGTTGGTACTGACACGCATTAGGTACGGTGACGTAGTATATTCATTCCTTACGCGTAGTTTGCCAGACGTTTGCACCAAATCCATAATGTCTGCGTTCGATTAATTTTATACTTAGATACTGTGATCACCTTTCCTCCTACTTTCATAACTGAAGTTGTCTGTTTAGGTGAATTTCATTTGATAAACTTATCCTACTATACAAAATCCTAAAAACAACGAGCCTATCTTCACGTACGCTTCCAACAATTATGTGATTTTCATGAATTAGAATCACGGTTTAGCAAGTCTACTCTACTTTCAATTCCACGGCATAACTCAAACTTTGACTCTGCACCTTCAAATTAATAGGTTCGATTTCAATATCATTGGAAGTGATGTACTGGGATTTAACCGAATATTACGTACTTCATTCTAAGTATATTTCAGAACTCTGTACATTTTACAACAATGGAAATTCAAAGAATGAAACCCCTTTATTGTGTGTTATGTGTTTAGTGTATGTTGTAATAACCGTAGCGTACGATAATGCCAAAAACTTTAATATAAAGCATTTCTATAATAAATCATTTTACGTTCTTCCATCGAAACAAAATAATAAGAAATTCATGGTTTCATTTACTCTAGATTAGAAAATCGTTTCATGCAAGGATGCTGTAATATTCTAATATGAGTTCCATTTTAAAACCAGTATTTTATTCAACTTTATTGTTTATTTTGGGATACTTGTTGGATTATATACTTACCTTGATTACATAATCCTACTACGTACAACACAGCAATGTAAACGCTGTGTGAATGATGCTTTTCCAGCAAAGTATACATTGTTATACAACTACACAGCAAATACAAAAAATATAGGCATATGCTATTTTTTTACCATAAAATTATAAGTTTTATACTATTTTCTATTAGTTCATCTTCCCTGTAATAAAGAATAATCAAATTTCATTTAAATTTCCTTGTCTCTTTATCTTTAAAAATATATCTACATATATATACATTCACATCCACAATTTAATACATTTTTGCAAAAAATATTTCCTGTAAAAACATGATATTAAGATAAAGACAATGAAGAAAAAATTAAAAATACTTTATGCGCCATTGGCAGTGGATATCATAGACAAACGAATTGTATATACTTTAAATACCACTAAAAGATGCTAATACTTTATGGTACCGTCTGCTTCATCTGAACATACACAACTAAATATTTCACTTGTGCCGGACGGAATTTCCCGAAGAAATTACACAATTCCCAAGAAAATTCTGAAGTAAAAAACAAGGGAAATTTATTCGAATAGGATTACTTCCCAGCGAGTAACATCAATTCGTTTGTGCCAGGTCGATAACGCAAACATGTTTCCCTAACACTCGTTAATTAAATGTATAGTTAAAAAATACGCAGTAGTAAAAGTACATTCATTTGAATGAAGTTTTGTGTTATTATTAGAATACACTGTAAATTTACGGTTGGATGTACGACTACGTTTTCAAACGTCAATCGTGCGCAAATAGTTACTGCTCGTGCTTGTGCATATATTTGTATATGTATGTGTGTGTGTGTGTGTGTGTGGGAGAGAGAGAGAGAGAGAAGTACGAACGTTTCTTATATCTCAGAAATAGCTTTGATTGTCGGAATATCAAAGCTATTCTAAATAAGTTTGTAATCTGAACGCCAGCAAATTTCGGTATTTGTGATATTTGCCTGTATAGGCCCGATATCGGCCGGTGATCGATGCGCTCCTAGAATTATTAA
>JAGDQP010028873.1:0-23813 GCA_022664845.1 Lepisma saccharinum
AAAAAAATAGCGATAACAAGCGTAAAAACGGAGTTAGCGTAGAATTGAGAATTTGATCCGTATTGGTTTAGATTAGAAGTGGACGATTGAGATTAATTCACCCATCTGTTTCTTGGCTTCAAATATTCATTATTTAAAGTGACACCGATCAATCTAGTATCGCTTTTGGATCGATATAATTTATTGTAACTCGTGCTTAATAAAATCCAAAGAGATCAAGTTTAGAGGACAATGGGCAAAGAAACGACAGTTTCGTTGAAGTTAATAATTCCGAAAATAACGTCAACAACAGCACTGCCATCTATGAGTCATGTAATAAATTAATGCGTGTTTGCTTCAGACATCATTTCGAAATCGTTTGCTTTCGAACAGGTCGTTCAGGCAATAGAATATCGGATCACTAACCGGAAGTCCAGGGTTCGAATCCAGCTCATACCAACCTCTTTTGTCCTCTTCTTTCACAGCAACATTACTTTTTCTTGCTACTACTTGTGAATAAATACTCGAATTTGCTTCTTTTTGTATTTTCAACATGCTATACATGCATCATGGACATTCAATACCAAGAAAATGTTAGGGTTCATTTCCAAGCCCGCTTGCATTGCTTGCTGCCAATTGGAACACGTGTTGCAACACGTAAAAAAACTGCACTACAAAACACAAAGTGTTTTAATTAGCTACTCACAATAATCGCAAGCAACGCAAGTAGAGTTGAAAATGAACCCTTAGTGTGTGTGTGTAGGAAGCTCAGGGCTCATGTATATGCAAGCTTGCGTTGCTTGCTTTGCGTATGATTTGGATGAGTAGCCAATTGAAATGCGTGTTTTATTGCGTGTTCTACGCACTACGTAATAAAACACATGTTTCAATTGGCTACTCATTGACTAAGTCGCACGCAAAGCAAACAACGCTAGCTTGCATGTAAATCAGGCCTAAGTAGTCAGGTTAGATGTTTCATTTTCAGCTATGCAAAATGACTCACTGTGATGATATTACTTTCGGTTTTTAATTCCTCTCGCGAGCTGGATATAAGTTTTGCTCTCTACTGCCTCTGGTGTTAAAGTTTTGCGAAGTGAGTAATGTTGAGTCTACACAAGTTTTGTACCGAAGCATGTTGACGAGGACTGTGTCAAGACCGCGACATTAATCGATCGTTTTGTTACTACCAAAAAAAAAATTGAAGACTTGTGTCTTCAAGCAAAGAGAATATATACATATTATTAATGAACACATTACTACATATGTTGTTATAATAGGTTTATATAACGAAAATATGTAAAAAAAAATAGAAATTAGCAGATGCAGTCTCGATCGATTTTCAAGTTAGTGTGGTCACCGTACGGAGCGTCCCCCAGTACTGACAACTAAAATTATGTTTATTAGCTTTGTGGGATAAACCTAAAAAAATGTGTTGATGAACTTCAAAATTGTTAATATTGATAAACATAGGTTTATGAAAAGTGTTATTATACAAACATCTGCATTTTATCAAGTACATTGAAATAAAATCTTGAATCAATACCGGAAAATATAATATGGTTAATTAAAAATAACGTCCTGATGTTAAAGTCTTGTCATATGCTGTATAAGATAACATTATATATATATATATATATATATATATATATATATTATTCATTTTCTTGAAAACAAAATGCTTTGGAAACAACGCAAATGTTTATAAAAAGTAGCGGAAATATCTGATAGTGTGTGAGTACATATTTCAACACTGGGTATACAATAAACATAATTATAGATTCCAGTATCTGGCAACTCTATGAAAAGTAATAGCAGTAACATTGCAAATTCATTAAAACAAAATATTGGCTCTTTTTGATGTTTTTGAGTACATACACGTATTGTAGGGCATTGTGCCAAATGATATACTAATTTCTACAGTAAGTAATGACGCATTCTCTTTACTTCGTTATTTTTGTTTTCAAAGTTCATAGTAGCAAAAAGACGATCGACAATTTCGCGTTATGACACAATCCTCACCAACATGTGCACGTACAGAAATTTGGGGTAGTGTGGACTTACCATACGAAACTTCGCCACTTCATATTACAACCTTCATCTCAGTACATCGCTCCTGTAAGCCACAGTAGCTAACATACGTGTTTCAACGTTGATTTTAGACTCATTTCGTAAGATAAGATAAAATGAATTTTATAGCTTACGCCTGTCCCGAGGTTTATTTTGTTGATTAACCGTTATCGGTTGAAAAGAAAAACGATTATTTTTAAACATTTTTTTTAACAAAAATGTCATTGGGTTGATAAGACGTAAATACAACGTGTATTTAATATGTTATTTTCAACTATGGTACAACAGATTTTGTTCAATGCATTTCTTACTAATAATATGTAAAAAGAAAAACGAATCAAATGAATCAAACTAATTTTGTTGATTTCATGTGCATATTGAAAACAGATTGAATTTTAAACCATATTCCAACGAAGTTTGAGTTTTCTTGATACGACTTTAAAGTGTCGTACTTTCAACTATCATTCATACTATGTCCTAGATTTTGTTTCACACATGTATTTCTAATTTAATTGCTTAAACATTATAATTAACAGCAACTCCAATGAAAATAACTATATGTTTCACGTTTTCATTTGCATGCTGAAAACTGGTTGAATTTTAAACTATATTTCAACGAACATTTACTTTTAACGATACAGCAAAAGAGTAATATCGACTCCAAGTGGATTCTTGGATAAGCGGTCAACGCGTCGAGTTACCAGCGAGAAGTGCTTAACGCTCCTGTTCGAACCCCACAGTAGCCAATAGGATTATTTACTGTTGGAAAATTAACAGCCTATGTCGTGATAAAAGTAACGGATAAAATGAAACTAAATATGTGTATACTAATATACATCATTAATGCTCTGATTTTGCCAAATAAACCCGTTATCATTTCTGCTGAACCGTTATTCAACGTCGAATAAACCGTTGAACAGGTGGACATTTCGGTACATTTACAACATAATGCTTCGGTACTAACGCTTAATCCACGTATTTTCAACGTTTGTGTGCTACAGGGGAAAGACTAAAGGGCAGGTATTTTTTATCATGTTTGTCAACGAAGTTTCGGTATGAGTTCACTGATATTTCCCTTGTTAGCTTCTGAGGTGAGATCTGAGGAGTGACCTGCTTCTAAGGTGGGTTCCGATACAAACAAAATAAAAATATTTATCTTGCTCCGTAGTGATTCTAACACTATTTTTAGTTTGAAAGGTATAAAGAAAAAAAATGGGGTTGTATGTAGAATTTCTGAGCTTCTATTTATTTTTATCGTAAAAGAGGTGATGAAAAATAGGAGGGAAGCCAGTAGTTGCTATTTTACATCGGTCGTACCAGTGATAGCAATTTAGCCAAAGTAGCAGTGAAAAAATAACTGCTATGCTATTTCAGACCATCTCTAATTCTCTACTCGCACCTACTTTTCAATGTTTCACTGATTTATTTTTCTTTGTTTCTGCATTGTATAGATGCGTATACCCTTCCAGATATGAAATTTCGCATAAACTATATATTTTATTTTTTCTCGTTTATTACCTTCTTTCAACTGCCAATTCAATTGTCACTGATGGGTGAATCGGCACAGTGCTCGAATCCTTTTCCCGCCATTAATCCGACAGTTTCTTTTTTAAGGTTTACCTATGTTTCGACATGTCAATAACAGAATGGTGCCGATACTAAGATCCTGTACATTACCTGTTTTATCCCTGCCCGTATATTGCTTCGTATTGTATCTTGATTATCGCAAACAGATTACAAATCAAAAACTTTTGTTTAACATGCTTCAAGGTTCTTATTTATTTATTGTGAGAGCTAACTTAGAGAACACTGTCCCATTCACAAGTGACATCAAGGAACAAAGTTGTTGGCTACAACCAAGTTTGAAAGAACCATCCCGGTATTAGCACAGTGCAAGTGCAGAAAACCCTAGAAAACAGTCAAAATGGATGGTCACTGGACTCGAACCGAGGACCTTTCTAAAATGAAGCCTACGCAACATTAACTGAACCACCACATCTTGGAGTGGCCGAGAGGTTAGTACGCTCGCTTTCTGTGCGCCGGGGCACATTGAACGGAGTAGTTCGGAGCTGACTTACCGACAACTGTAGATCCTGTTCCTAGAAGCTCACCAGTTTCTAAGGATATTAATGAGAATTTACTCAACAGGTATGAGATCTTTCCTTGAGCCCATTTATCAAAGTGGTTATCTACCAATTCCATTACTTTTTAATAGAGCGATTCAAAAATTTACAGGAAATTGAAAGAAAATCCAGCCAAAAAGACAAATAATGAGTAACTTGTGTTTACAGAGCCGTTTCTTACTAATGTTTCAAGTTAAACGTTGTAAGCTGACACTGGTTAAATTTGAAACCCGCGTTAACGGTATAACTAGCGATTACATTACTAAAATAACCTTGGTGAACGTTAACCACGGTAAGATGCTAGTAATGTAAACAAGGCTTTAGCGGTGAGCATACGCAAAAGTACTATTTACTCAAATGTTCTGTGCCGTACCGGAAGTGTTTCCAGTATGCACTCCTCAGCACTGCAGATCTGAAAAAAATCTAACATCCATTATATCTCAGAGCGCCCTTTTACAAGAGAGAAAATTTCCATCCGCTTACGGCCCTTATCTTAAGCTTCTTTGACTCAGACCGAAGAAACTTGAGAAATGCTTCAATACTTGTCATAGGTAATCCCAATAAAGAAATTTTAACAAGTATAAACTTTCTAAGTGTTCATCAAATGTCGTCAGGGACCCCATAAAAATCAAAGTAGCATGAAAATAAAAAAAAATAAAAATATATTTCCTTTCCTGTTTTTTCCAGCGTTCAACGTTCTTATTTTTTTCTTCACCACATAACGTAATCTAAAGCAACCAACCTTTGAACTTGAGGATTAAGACAGTAAACACGGCGGAAGTAGTTATTACCTACGACGTCATATTGACACGCTCTGACGCTACCCACTGTAAATACAATGACGAAACCAAATTTATCCAACTCGGCTTCGTGGCCGAATGAACAAGACGTTCGCTTCTTGAGTGAAAGGTCCGGGGTTCAAAACTCTCTTGTGTCAACACTTTTTTTAAAATATATTTGTATATGCTCATATCTATTATTAATAAATGGTTTTTTTTTTTTGCATTTTTTTGTACATTATCTTAAATTAGTGACCATGGGAAAGTGGAGGTTAGGTGCGGTCATGTATCTTTACATTTTCCCATAGAGTTAGGAATATAAATAGAGGGAATCTTAGGCTGTGTTGTTTTGTTTTAGAGTGGAATGAAGCCAAGAGACGGAAGGGACGATGCATTTCGGCCATATTGACTGACCCCATATTTAGAGACTAGTGGCGTCTCGTGGGATTGAAAGATGATAGTTCAGAACCAGTGATTCTTCCAGACCCCCCCCCCTTTTGGGGGGTGTCACCCTACCAAATTCTCAAACGCACCTAACTACGAATTTTTACGGTAAAAGTCGATAGAAGCCATGCAAAACTCCAGCTGAACCCTCCCAATTTTTACTTTAAACTTTCTCAAAACTAAATATCCAGGTAGAACCTCTGCTCCTAAAAGCAACGAGGAGAATACATGAACAAGAAACACATCGTTGGATAGCTTGATTTCTCAATGGGTTAAGTACAGAATTGAACTATAGCTTTCCATAAGTAATTCAAACTCTGTATTGAATTAGGAAGAAAAGAGGAAACTTCAAAGATATAAAAATACGTATTTTCAGATATCCAAGTTGGAAAACTCGACAGTGCAGCGACGAATGTATCTCAAAGCAATTTTCCCCACGAGAGTAAGACAATTGAAAATTGACAGGCCAAACTGTCGCGCTTCACAGTAAATACACAAAAAAGCAAAAATAAGAAATTACATATATTCTTCTTATTTTTGTTTGTATATGAAGTCCATTCTTCTGCTTTAAACATGAGAAAACGCTCACTTAATTCGATGTTTAATATCACAAAAGAACTCACAAAAGTAGACAATATTTTCTCTCTTGCTTAGAAGGTATCTGAAGACCGTGATTGTTGAATATAAATCTTTACCCCACAATATTACAAAAAATTCAGAAAATCCGAAAATCGCAATATTTTCTCTCTTCAGATCTCGTGTTTTGTCGCTTTTAGGTATGAGGGGGTTGGTCGAGTAGTTTCATCGCCCTAAATTGCTTCCTTAAAGTGAGTTAAAAGCAGAAACATGCGAATTTATTATGTACTGGTCTACTGGAATTCATTGAAAAAACTCATGTTTTTCTTCCTATCGATAAATCTTTAATATCCAAACGAACAAACCAGTTCCGAGAATCCCTTCAATTTCTCGCACGACACACTAGAAAAATATTGTTTAGCGTTTACGCAATGTTGCAAACTGCACGATACTATTATTTTATCTTCGTTTGTAACTGATACTGGAACTCAAACAACTTTATGTAAATAGAGATGCAACATTATGTTATTTAAGCGTTTAATATATTTTTCCATAAATGGTTTCTTGTGTACTTTGAGATGCTGGTATGTAATGAACGTTTATCCTTGCTTCTGCCAGAGTATTTGATTACATTTTAACACGAGAATGGGTGGAAAAGTCAAGGAGAGTTAGCAGCAGTGGTCGCTGCTCTGCTTCTGCTGTCTTCGTTCACATTCGGATTGTGCACGTCGAGGTGCCATATATGTTATAAGTTAGGCCTAACGCCACTTAAGCGTATATGGGGCAACGCGTGCACAACAGATACGTGAACGCAAAATGAATTGGATAGTCCCCACAACTTGATAAAGGAACTGTATACATATCCCTCAGTGTAACAATTGAAAAATTTGGTATGTTTTTTTTAATTTCTCCAAAAGAATATATAATAAGAAAATATAATAATAATTCTAAAATAGTGGCCAGTTCACGTGCTCCTGTGAACGTTGCTACGCGAGGTCACTGTTAGAGACCCTCTTCGAGTATTCCATTCCGAGTATTCCCTCACACTACTCGAATGGGGTACTCGAATATAGGGGCACTCGAATGGGGCCACATAAATGGCTGCTGATGACTGGTATTTGGCTTCATGTGACGTCATGTATATTCTCTCTATTTTCTTCCTAACTCTATGCATTTTCTCCTCTTAAATTCATAGCGCGAGACGCTCTTCGACTTCCGCCTTAATTACTGTTCTAATCGCCATGTAATCTTTGATGGTTGGTAAATATTCTGCACTCCTGTGTTTTCTTTTTCTAGTTTTTTAGTTTTTATCACTTATGATAAAACTGGTCCGAAAATTGCGAACTTTGAGACACCCGTCAGCTAGAATTTCATCTTGTGTTTTCGCAACTCTGCTGATTCTCTGCTTTCTTCTTCTTCTTCTTCAAGACTCCTCGGCACGAGGAGATAAATGGAACCAGTAAAATAATGCACCTTTCTTTCCAGTCAATACAAGTATAATATGTTAATTAGTAAGAATACGAATAAGTAATGAGTACTAAATAAAGTCCGTTCGCAACCGGAGTTGGCTTGTTCCCCGGAATAAGCGAACAAAAAAAATAGTTAAAATGTCATGATCGGGTAAGAAGTTAAAAAGGTCTAATCAGGGTAAAACGTCAAATCCGGTAGAGTTTGGACGGATGTGGGGCAGAAGTTCGGAAGGAAAAGTGAGGGAGTGGGAAAGTGTGCAAAATGAAAATGTAAGAAAGAAGGAATGTATATGGGTGTAATGTAAAAGAATGTGTAAATGTATGGGCGTGTAGTGTATGTATGTGTATCACACGGCTGGGCACACTCCCGCACTATTCACTTCCGCAGAGCCTCAGATGACCGATGTTCACAAGCTGCAATCCTTCGCCGAACTCCCCTTTCTCTGCTTTCAGTCAAGGTCTTTTGAATTTATTAGGTATGCCATTCATGGATGTGTAACTGATGGCGCCATCTATGTGGAACTGTACCGTGACGTCACTGCACGGACCCTCACATTGAGTCGTCTATTAGGATCAGCTAGCGACCGTGTTTTTGTCATAGCCTAATGACATTTTACTATTTTAGTTATTGTGTAGAGCGCTATTAGAGTAGTTTTAACAGGAATAAATAACTGTGTTATTTTCTTTGTGATCCCCGTTATTTTTAAATATAGAGTAAGCACAATAACTTTGCCGTTTCAACGTGTAAATACACGGGCCGAAACAACCCACAGGTAATGTTTTATTATTTTCTTGATAAAGAAGCACAAAGAAGACTGTAAGGTGTGAAGGAATGGACAAATTTCAAATAAAAGATATAAAGATTTGCACCATTCATCTCCTTCCTCATGATTACTAAACGGATTTAAAATTAACTTTTAGGGTTGTAAAGTTGATAACCTGGCGCATGTTCTTCTCAAGAATTGCCTAAGTGACATGGAGAAAAAAGTTATAGAGGAAAGGGTTTAATTAATTATGAGGCGGGGTAGTACTAACATATAATAAAATTTACTTCTTATTCTCGTAGCAATGTTCGAAAAATCGAAATCTTTGTAAAGAAAAGTTTTTCTTTTTTCGAAAAAACTATGCTTATTTTTGCGTCGCTTCTCGAATCTGAGCTTTTTGCTATTTTTTCACTGCGCTTCGAAACGTAGAAGCTTTTTGATTCCAAAATACATTATATGATAGTTTTATACATAGTGCCTAAAATTTATAATTAATTACTACATATTTTGACACATACCTCCTTGGTTCTTTGTCTGTGTCAAAATTGGGGTTCTGGCCAGGGTCTATGCTTAAGGTACCTTCGTGGTATTTTACTTACGGGACAAAGAAAAACTTCGCAAAACCTGTCATATTGCCGGGGTGTGCGGGACTCGAACCTAATGCTTATCGAAAGTCAGTGATCGTGACAACTCGGCCAGTGGAGCTGGGTAAAGCAAGCATGTGTTTAGTTCTCAACAATAAAAATAGTAAATTGTTACATTGTTTTCCAGTTGGAATAATAATAATAAATTATTATTATCTTTCATCCTCAAATAATGAATATTAAATTCATGAAAGTATGCGCCCGCTATCTGTCTGTCTCTGTCTCTCTCCCTCTCTCTGTCTATTACTTGTGATTTAAGCTACTATAAGTTTTACTTAAAGCTAATTTACATTTATGGGCCATATAGGCAGGTAAGGCTATGCTCAGAAGTTTGAGAAACTATCGTGAGCATCCATCCAGAACAAAGTAGACAACGGCCACGGTTTTATAACAAAGGTACTATACAGGCATTCCCTGGAAATGCTTGGAAACCCTCAGTCACCATGGCCAACACGAAAACTTTAACCTGTTCTAGCACTGTTCCGAATTTTCCGAACGGCAATGACAAGGCTCACAGGTTCGAGTTCTGCTGCCGGCTACGTTGATTGAGGTTTTCCAGGCTTGCCATCAGTATCAACAAGAGTTGCCTATATGGTAACATAGACGAAGACCCTGGCCTCCACTTGTAATGTATTATCGTTATTTTGTAGCCCAAATGACAGTTTCAATCTTTAAATTTACAATATGTTTGTAATTGAATTTTACGTACGTAGTGTTCTTATTTCGTTGGGAGGACAATATTAGAAGAGATCTTCGAGAAGTAGGTGTTCGTGATGAAAACTGGCTTGATACTGCTCAGGATAGAATCCAATGGGGAACGTTTGTTACTGCGGCGATGAACTTGCGAGTTCCATAAGCCATAGAGTTAGTTAGTTAGTGTTCTTATGCCTTTCCCCACTACCAGATGAAATAATCAAAGCTTAAATTAAACCATCTCCTTGAATTTTTACGTAACACTTGAACGACCCTTGTGATTAGGTGTGAGTGTGAATTAGAGATGGCGCTCACTGTAATAATTGATCGGGCACTTAATAGATCACGAATAATTGCCAAAAGGATGCACAAATATATTTATTTTTAAGGGAAATAATATTATCAGGATTATATTTTCTCTCTTTTGTAATGAAAATAATTCTAATTTTAATATTACAGTTCTAAAATCAATTTCTTTCGAGTATGAGTTTTTCTTTCACATTCCGGTAACGTTAAGATACCTTTTTTACTTTTTACAATTTAGGAAGTTTATAGTGTATTTTTATATCGTTTAATTGTTTATACTCATCATTCAATCATAAAAGACATAACAAAAATAAATAGAACTTTTTCGCTACAAAATATTAGGTGCTATATCACTTTTTATATCCACTATTCTCTATGCTCTTTCTTATGTATATACGCTTACGGTCCGTATAGTGACGTCACACGCCTAGCAACCAATAGCTACTGTTTTCCTCAAATCACGCTCTTTGGCCCCCTCTGGCTTTCAGTGACGTCACGGCAAAGCTCCTTAAACGATTACAGTATTAATTTCTTAGTTAATTGTCAACTGCCAGCTTGACATCTTGAACACAAGTCCCCGTAAACAAATTTTCCGAGCATAGGCCTAGAAATGTCAAGATAACGAAAATAAAGCATTCATACATCAACTATACATATATAAAGTTTTTATTTTTTAATTTTTTTTTGAAACCGGGAATTGAACCGAATATTAAAAACGCTTTCCAAAAATGTGTTCAGTAAATCCACAAGGAGAGAGATGTGTTAATTTTTTAGTTTCTTTAAAATGCATTTGGAATATTATGTTGGCAGTAATTGTAGTTATAGTTAATGGAACTTGCTCAAATGAGTGTCGTACAATCTTTTCAAGCTCTGTACAAGAGAGCAAACTGATGTTATCTTTTGGCGGATTGTACCCCTTATGTGATAAACTACCATGTACATAGTGTACAAGGGCAATTTTGTTGATTTGGAGTAATTCTCATAAGCTATTCCGACAATACCATACCGTAGTGTTTATATATATAAATAATTTCGTGTAAGTAAAATGGAAAGTGTTAAGGCAGTTTGAGGATAGATTTTCCCTGCTATAAAATACCGGTATTGCTATTTCAGCAGTGATAAACTAATTCGTATTTACATGCATATCACTACATTGAATTCTATGGGACAGCAGTCTTAATATTTGTGTCTGATTGCATAAGTTCCATTTCGTGAGACTACTTAGATTTATACGTTACAAGACGGACTCAAACAGACTCCAAACTATATTATTTCCTATGTACAAAGGAGCAAAGTAGTTTTAAATGCGTTTTATGATAAAATATATTTGAACTTTAAAATTAAATGTTCACACACAGCGAGCAAGGGTTGTTCCCTGCTAAAAGTTTCTTCTGGGATGTGATCCATAAAGAGTTTCATGTATTATATAAATATTAGGTTAAACTTTGGTTATGTTTAATGTTTTAGATGTATTGAAGAATTATTTTCCTTTGTTTTTATATGAACAAGAATTGCTACTTATATATTTTTGCGTTCCACCAACATTAGTTAAGAATGTAACGAATGTAATATTTTAATTTTAAAAAATTGTAACTTTAAAAATTCTTAAAAATTCCGGAAATCATTGGCTGAACCATCGATTTCTACTTAATACTGGAGTTACTATTTAGTGACCAAAGACATGAGGCCCGCGCAGATTTATCTACTTCCAGTCTAGTGTTTTAAAGGCCTGGAAAAAATTAGGAAAAATTGTTGTTTTTTTCCGCGAAGCAAAAAAAAAACGTGGTTTTATTGACGGAATTGGTTTTATTGTATTTTCATCAGCAATATCAACTACTTAACATACCTAATGCATTTGTTGTTTAGGTTTAGTACAATCAAATGATCTTACGTTAAAACATGTACAAAAAACTTTCAATTTACATTTACTCATCTTTGGCTCAGACTCAGAAAACGACTGTCAGACGCAGGCCCGTTGTGGATTTTCCCCCTAAATGTATGTTTTGAACATCAACTAACATTTAAACTAAATCATTGATCATAAAATGTAAAAGTAAAAAAGGCGTTATTTTCCAAAGTAGCAATAAAAATTAAAAAAAAAATCCGGCAACCAATTTTTCCGTTTTTTTTTTAAATAAAACACTTTGATATTGATTTATTGCGTTCCGTTGACCATTTAGCATACAAACATGTATTATGGTATAGAACAAGTCAGTTACAAAGTTATTACATGAAAATTATATACATTTTATATTAAAAAAAATATGCATACTACCTAAGAGTGAACATAAAACTCTATAGAAAAACTCAAAAATTAGAAAACAGGCAGGAAAGTAAAATACTAGACACAAGTTACAACGTATATAAAATATTTTACACTGAAAAATACTGTTTATCTGTTATTTACATTTATTCGCAACTAATCACCGTGTACAGTAAATTGTGAGTGGACTCATCGGTCTGGATATCATTAATGACATAACTGATATTCATTACGCATAACTGATATTCATTAACTGTGTTACCTTACTGTTATGTTACATGGTGCAACCCTCCGGTACCTACATTTTTAATCTAGTATTCACAAAGATCTTTAAGAGTCCATGTATTCTTTGAGTGTATAGAAGCAGTTAGCTATGAAAAATAGATGAAGTTCTTTTTTGAATAAACTACCTGAATTTTGATTCTTTATGTGATTAGGAAGTTTATTATATAGAATAATACCACTGTATTTGGTCCCCTTTTCATACAGGGTAGTCCGATGTTCCACTATAGATAAATTATGTTTATTTCTGGTACAATAATTGTGTTGGTCTCCTACACAATCAAGTATACCTTCCAGGTGCTTTTTAACAAATATGAGTAAATTAGGAATATACAGGCAAGGTAAGGGAAGTATATTGAATTTTTGAAAGATAGGCTTACAGTGTTCTTTTGGCTTAGCATGTGCCATGATTCTCACGACCTGCTTTTGTATTTTGAAAACATTTTGAATTTTGTATGCCTTACCCCAAAATATAATCCCGTGTGTAAGATGTGACTGAAATAAGCTAAAATAAATAGTTACTCATTTAGTACATTGATTGCATACTGAACACGGTTATGTTTTCTCCTAAGTTCTGATAAGTGTTCGTCCCAGGATAAGTTTTCATTGATGAAAATTCTTAAAAACTTTGTTGATTTCACATAATCAATTTCCTTAGAGTCAATTTGAAGTGTTGTCGGTCGCATATGCTTGTTTCGCAAATGGTGAAAATTGATTATTTGTGTCTTTTCGACATTTAATACAAGTTTATTCATAGCAATCCAATTATTAAGTTTTGACATAGTTTCAATTATGTTTTCTCTGACCTTATCATAACTGCCTGCCTTTAATATCACATTAGTGTCATCCGCATACAGTGTTGTCTTAGCTGGGTGAATGTTACATGGTAAATCGTTTATATATATGAGGAATAAAAGTGGCCCTACGACCGAGCCTTGAGGTACTCCACAAGTTATTATCTGCTTTTCTGATAAATGTTGTGAAATTTGGTTATTTTCCTGGTTGTGATATGTTATTTCTACAGTTTGTTTGCGATTTAATAGATATGTTTTAAACCAATTATGAACAATCCCTCTTGCTCCATAGTTCTCTAGTTTTAATAGGAGTTCTTTATGCGTAACTAAATCAAACGCTTTAGAGAAGTCAAGGAAAACTCATATACATTTGTCTTTGTTTTCCAGATTTTGACGGATCTCTTCGATAAAATCATAAATAGCGGTTTCAGTTGACTTCCCTTTCAGGAAACCATATTGTTCACTTGTAATCAGGTTGTGTTTTTTCAAGGAAAGATCTTAAACGGATACTCATTGCTGTTTCCATGATTTTTTGAGAAGGTAGAAAGGAGTGAGATGGGTCTATACTTTTCTATGTTCAGTTTATCTCCTTTCGTATATATTGGTTTTAATTTTGCAGTTTTCAGTGCATCAGGAAAATCTCCTTTAAGAAAGGAGAGGTTGATAAGTGTCGTTAAAGGGCCTGGGGTTTGTTTAATAAATTTCTTGATAAAGCTTGCGGGTACGTCATCAGTACTTGCTGACAATAGGTTTTTCATTTTACCTACTATTCTTATAACTTCAGTATTATTAACCGGGAGGAGATACATTGTCTCGTTGCATCCATTTGACGGGGGTTTCATACTAGAAGGCGAGGTATCGTTTGCATATTTTTGCGACAACGAAGCACGATGGTTATTAAATACGTTTGCTATTATTCTGGGTTCTTGTATTGTTATATCAGTATCATTTAAATTCGAGATTATTTACCCCTTCAAGTTTGCTCATGTTGAGTTCATTTCCCACTAGTTTCCACAACGCTTTTCCTTTGTTATCTGGCTGATTAATAATAGTTTCATTGTGTAATCTTTTTGCAGCTCTCAATACGCATTTATATAGGTTATATAGGTATTATATTTCTTGTAATATATTTCCGATTCTGGTGATAGGTTCCCCTTTCTCTTTTCCATGTTTAAAAATCGTAATTTTTAACTAGATATCCTTATACCGTTGGCTATCCAAGGTTTGGGCTTTTGCTCTGCTGTTGTACATTTTACAACGGGAAATGCTAAATTAAAATAGTAAGAGAAAGTATCTAGAAAACAATTCCATGCTTCGTTCAAATCATTTCCAGAATAAGTTTCAGTCCAATTTTCTTTGTTTAAAAGGTAACTAAAGTATGTCAGGTTCGCATTGTTGAACCTTCGTTTGTAAATTGTTTGACGGTTAATTTTGTTGCATTTTACGTTCAACATCACGCTTATTTTTACTAGTTGCGCTAAGTGATCTGAGAAAGCGCTGTAAATGACGTGGAGGTCTTTGTATTTTAGCTTTTTGTTAACAATGAATTGATCCTTGGAAAGCAACAAGGATCAACACGTGACATACTGTTTGCTGTTGTTTTTCGGCACTACAACACTAGGGATGGACAAATAGATCCAGATACCCAAATCCGTGAATATCCGGGTCTCGGTTTTGCATATCCGAATCTTCGAATCCAGATCCAAGTTTCGGATCTTTGGGCATATAGTATTTCGAATTTCTTATTTTGGGCTACCTAACGATAGGTAGCCGATTCGATAGGCATGTTCACTCGATTTATTTACTCTTCATTTTGACGTGTGCATAGGGGAGAGAAGGAAAGCAGGATAGTTGAAAAAAGGAAGGAGGGAGAGAGAAGAATTTGTTGAGTTTAAGGATTTTGAAAATAGTGTTTTTAAAACTAGTCATTTGATATTGTCACTAAATCATATATATTGGGGCTATAAAAGGAAAACAATTTTCAACAGCTTCTTGTATTTTCTAACCCCACCCTCTCCCATCATCAACGAACTTCTGCCCTGTGACGCGGTTATCAGTCACTACGCAATAATCATTGCGTTCTTGAAAAAAATGTCCTCTCCCTTTCCTTTTTAGCGTTTTGAGACGTAAAAAAATACGCAACTCCTTTCACAGAGAAAAATAAAGGACGTTAAAATGTTCATATCTACTAACCTTCTTTAGTGCTGTTAAAGTTCATAAAATTTATTTTATCTAATCTATTAACTTTGGACAATAAAACAATATCAATCAAATACAAACATATCTCTATAAAATACATTTTTTAGAGTGTCAGATACATTGAATTAATTAGACTTTATTTATGGACTTTTGTTAATTTCTGCTTAGGGTGGGATGAGGTAGGCACAGGATGGGAAAGGCATTTTGCAGGGCCTTCCATAATTTACCATCTCGGCAACGCAGTTTCAGATACATCGTAATAACGAAATCCTAATACTGGATCTTTGAATCAGCTACTGAAATCGTACAAATCCATTCGACCGCATATTTGAAATCGCAAAGATCTGGAATTCTGAACCGAGTTTCCGATATCCGGAGCCAAGGTTCCGGACCTGGTTTGTTCCTTCGTGCGCTACCCACCCACAGTCGTCGTAGTGCTAACGAGCTTCGAAAAGTGGGTTCTGTATGAGACAAGCATGTCGGACATTGATCGTCACAGAAAGACTCACACTAAAAATCCGCGTCTGCGCCCACCTCAGATCATCCAGTACTTTCTTCCAACAGAAGTTTGCAACAGGAGATACTCTGTATCTGCTTGATTAGTCACCAAGTGGTGGTTGCACTACGAGCTTCTTATAGCTGGCCAATCCATCACTGTGAACCTGGATTCGCAGCAGTTGGAACGTGTGCGACAGGCATTGCAGCAGAAGGTGCAAGTAAGGTGAATCCCAAGGGCGTAAAGTACTGTTGCTTGCCGACATGTCCAGGCCATATGTGGCACGGTTAGCTGGGGACTTGGTCCACCATACTCCTCGGAGCTGAAACATATTGATTATCACCTCTTCCGTTGCCTAGAAAACTATTTTAGCGAAAAATCATTCCTCACACAGGCAGATTTGCGGCAGGCACTGCTGGACATTTGTTGCTCAGAGATGTTCTTCCACCTTTCGGTTCTCCACCAAGGCATTGCGAGGGTACAGCAAAGTTTGCAAATTCGCAAGAAAGTACTGGATGCTGATAGGGATTACATTCAGGACTAACGGTAAGTGGTATTTCTGCATAAGTTGGTTCCTGCATATTAAGCAGGAAAAATTACTGTTATTAATACTTCACAAGAACAGTATTGTGATCTCCTTATGTTTTTTTTATCCCATTAGGCCACAACGATTACAGTGATGACATATGTTGAAGAGTGTAACTAATAAGATAAGATAAAATGAATTGTATGGAAGGTAACAGTACTATGGCTTACGCCCTTCCTGGAGTGTAACTGATGGGGAAATTCGTACCAAAAGGGGCACATGAACTTTAGAACTTTGGTAGAGCTAGGTTAGTCCAAGACATGATTATGCAGACACAAATGGGAGCCTCGCTCCTCCATAAACTAAAATGCAAATTAAGTTGAGACCTTAAGAATAACACAGGAATTATAATTTATGGTTTATCGGGTTATGTAGACAAGCGATGCCTCTAAAAGAGACGACTTAACCGGTATATATAAACTAATAAAACAAATCTGAATCGCCAACACTCCAAGTACTAAATTCACTCGCAATCTCTTAACAACAGAGCAGAAGTAATTATGGAAAACTTAACTCACCAAGATTTCTTTAAGAGAGCAGACCACGGGCGTACTTCGAGGAAATGTTCTTATTCGATATGCAGAAGTTGAAATTGAAAAAAAAATCTAACGCCAGCTTTCTCACAGAACCACCAATTTCCCGCTTGAAGTTTAATGTTCATTCTGCTAAATTCTTCAGCCACGTAAATATCACTTCGGATAATTAGGGATTACTAACTTTCTAAGTCACTTCCTGAAAAAATGTTTAAATCTAATTGCTTGTTCAGTTTCTTCTTGTCAGAGAATGTAACAAAACGTTCGGCTTTAAAACAAGAAGCAGTTCAAGACAGGGCAAACTGAGCGACCGACTGAGTCGCAATGAATGGAGAATTTTGATTTTATATTGTTTTCTAATCTGAACACGATTGTCTAAAAATCCGGAGTAAATGTCTTCGTGCCAATGAGTTGGTGACCTAAATAATTTTTGGAGAAATTCTAGATTAAGAAGGTTGGAAATTCCTGTTAGGAAATTCCATCAGAATAACATTCTCAATTTTAGCCTGGGATAATTCCGAATCGATGCTTATTTGAAGGTCACTCACAATAATCGGAAGTGTGGCATATCACTGCCATCCGTCATTGAATATCGAATTTACTACGTCCTGTTGTCGGTCGTACACATTTGTTTAGGAATTAACATTTTACATGGTTCTCTGTATCATATATTCAGGTGATGACATTCAAAGAATTTACTCACACTTACTATATGGTGTTTAAACTATTCATGTTACATCACTGGAGATGCGTGTGAATTTAAAGAAAACTTATTGTAGATTTTCCGTGGGGTCAAACATCGAATCTCGTAGCAGCACTTGGCTACATAACAATCTCACAAACCGTTTATTGAATCGAATCTAAGACTATTTCGATTTTACACAATTTATAATATTTGCATGCAGATCCATTATTTTTAGGCAATAATGTAATTTTATAGGTTTCTCCACCTCCTCACACATATAACAATATTTTTACGAGTTTACTAAATTTGTTTGTGTTTTAAGATTTTCCTCTCTGCGTGGGGGCTAAATTTGTTGTGTTGGAGGTTTTTAACCCATAGCCATGGTAGATGGGAAATCATGTTGCTATCGGTCAAAAAGCACCATGTTGAGGGAACTTATTAATCTGTTACGGCGTGTAGTAGACTGATAGGCTACAGTTAGGATTTGGTAGATAGCACACACGTATGTAGAAGTTGTTCTGCTAATCTCGTTTGCAAATATAAATGGTGGCAAAATTGTTAATAAACTACCTCAATCGGCGTCTAATGAATTATTTCTTTCGTTCCAGGAAAATGATTTACGCCAAAAAAGCATAAAAATGTTGCGTCAGACGGTAGTTCAAATATTAGTTGTTTGTATTGGCAAGTCTCACGCACTTCCCATTCCTTCGATGAAGTAGAGAAAATTAATCCGTTACTTCTAATTCACAGGAAACCAGTGTATAATTAGTGTTGAAGTATGTCTCACAGTAGAGAGTCGAATGCAAACATTTCGGGAATTGGTGGTGCTGTAGCAACAGTGTCGGCCACAAGTTCACCTAATATAGAAATACCTCAGTTGAATCCAGATTATAAGCTCGAATACGACCTAAGTGATTGTAAAATACAAGAAGAATGTACCAAAGCACAGTCGAAGATCTTGTCGAAGCTAGAAACAGAATTTTTATCCAGCACACATTTAGATGCCTAATTATAATGTAAACGTGTGTTTACGAACATATTTTTTTTGTCAATACTTCAATTTTTATCCGTATATATTTAACATTTTTTGGAATCCCAGTTTCTCTACTTGAATTTGCGAAAGGGTTATTCACACAAAATTCTATTTCCATTTGTTTCATTCCTTCTTCCAACTGTTTGGTAGGGACATATCGTATAAGTCGACACATGTTTACTTTCTGATTCGTTTAAGTGGCAGGTGCTCCGATTATGTACCTAGATTCGGATCAACTTATTTTGATTTAACTGCTGTCTAACCAGCTACAGTATGTATCAGATTCAGCCCGATAGAGCAGTCTTCCCTTTCCTTCTCTATGAAAACTTGGCTAGAATCTTGAACGATTTCCTGATAGTCAATTCACATAGATCGTCTTCTTGAAAGATGTGTTGGTGGGCCACTTGCTTTTTGTTCTTCTGAAGTAATAGCTTATTTATTGAACACTGTTCTCGGGAGAGTTTCCAATTTCTCAACTGAATATACGTCTGTAGAATCATCGCTTGAGACTGATGATATTTGTTGAATATAGGGAGAAGATAAACTCAATTAACACCAAGGATAATTAATCGTAGACGACTACTTAAATCAGTAGGAACTGGATGATCGTAAAACCCACTCACTTCGCTAATCGAAGACAAAAAATTTTCCATGACATCTCGATTCAACCTGTTTGGTTACGATGTGAGTAGGGCTATAGACAAGGATATACGAAGGTGTACGCTGTATACCCTTTGATTAACATTACACATTAGCGTATATATTCTGCTAGTATACGTGTACCATCTACTTTCGTTTCGTTTTTTTTAAATATAGTTTGGGTATTACTCCAGTGAGAGTATTACTCTCAAATACATTCAGTTTCAACATGCACAGGAAATAAATTTTATTATTTTCACTAAGAATCTGTCGAACCTTCTTAAATTGTTGTGGCTTTTAATTAGACAATGACACAAAGTACCCATATAGTGTAAAACTTCACACTCATCTCCGGCCTCGGCCAAAGATGCCAAAAGGCCTTAAATAAATCCAGACCTCCCGATTTAATCTGTCACAGAATAGAAAATTACATAATAGATACTTTCTACGTAAAATAAAATATGCGCAAACAAGTAAATAGAAATTAAGACAAAAATACAGGTTTTCCACTGACCTCTAAAGAAAGTACCGTGTTGGCGCCCTGGTCCCACTTCATCTCTGCAAATTTTCACCTTAGTTGAACATGTCAAATCGTCGCTCCCAGCACAAAGTGGTGTAACTAAAAAATGCATTTTTATAGCTTCACGACCAAAATTTGTATCCTCGAATAATCTCAAGATGTTCGTGGAGTAACAAATTGAATAGGCCATTACAGACACATATAAAATACAACATAAGCCCTAACTTAAAAACAAAAAAACAAGTGAGCACCGTTTAACATAAATAGAGTTACGAAATAATGTATTTTTTGAGTTAAGTCACTCCGTGTTTGAAGCAACGAATTAAAAGTTAACCATACATTCGAAATCGCATAATTTTATTTCATTTTTAATGTGCCTAGTGTTAGAGACAGCGAAGCGAAGTTCCAGATAGAGGAGAGAATTCCACACCTCCTCCAAAATAAATCCCTGGTTATATGGTTTACAAATGTGAAACAGCGAATCAAAAGCTGAGTATTAGTCGAAAGTTCTTGTTTACAATGCTAAAAATCGTAATTCTCAATACAAATTAAATATTATTTCGATATAGAAACCCAGCCCATGATCTAGTTGCTACCTCAATATTTTCCAGAGTTTCACCAGGCAAAAGTAGTAATGAAAGCTGGACAAAGGCTCTGATAGCTATCTTTCCCATCCCTCACCCTAGCACAGTACTCTCCGAGGAACGTCATTCCCATGACGATCCGACCACTTAAGAGCTATCTACGGGGGACAGATTAAACGTACTGCTTTGGAATCCATGTTACTGTTGGTTAATTCCTTAGGACCTTATCTCCATCTGATAGGAGTTCATGGCAAACCAATCATCGGTTCACCTTCCTGCTCGGTATGATACTTAGACAAAGGTTCTGGCCGCTACTTTCTTCATCCTTGGCCCGAAAGAGTGCTCGCCTAGCGACGTTATGCTTCAGATTAGGGAGGACTTACTTCATAGTTACCTGTTGTGCCTACTAATATTAAGTAAAGATAATTTAGAATTGTTAAAAATTGGCGTAGAGCATAGACTTAGAAGTTACATAACGTATTAGAATTCCCACATTACATGAGTTAACACTAATTTAAATTCAATTTCAATTTACAAGTGACAACAAATTAAAATTGACGATCAAGGTAGTCGTGCAGTCTGAGCGTCTCCAAAGTCGCGGGTTGGAATCCCGCCATGGGCAAGGATGTTTGTGAATTTTAACAAGCATTGCATTCATTTAATTGTGAGGGGAGAAGTTGAAAGGTACTAAAAATGACTCATACAAAACAAAGTTTAGCAGCGTTATAAATATTGGAATAGTCTTCCCCGAAAATGAAAAAAAAAATTAAAAATAAACACTTCGGTATCAGTAGCAATCCGATTATTTCTGTTTTTCGTACAAGTGACCTTAGGATATTAAAAAAAATGCACCTTGAAAGCATATGAAGAGGCAAAAGTAAGGAGAAGTAATAAATACTCCTTCCTTACTTCAAGACAGAGCTTCTAAAATTTCATCGTATGTTTATTTCTTGTCTTTATGTGAATTTGAGTCGTAAGTTGAAATATACTAAACACGTGTTATGGATACCTAAACCAGATTTATTATCAAATCAAGAATATTAATTCTCAGAATACCACCATCTTAAACGGGATTTTGTTTTTTTAAATTCCATCCTCTATATCACATTGTGTGAGGTAAATAAAAATGACGTGTCACTTAAAACTCTTATACTTGCAAAGTATGTTCTATTTGTCACCGTCAAGCAAAATGTCTATGAAAATACTATACTGTACCTAAATCTAACTCTCTCTCTCTCTTTTTATTGATAAATGTTAATTCGAAGTTGTGTTGTTTCTCTCTTAGCAAAGGGACCTATTTATATTGTTTTAAATTTCTATCTGTGAGCTTCAGCAGCAACTATGACCCAAACCCGTGACTCGGAGGAGTCATTCTTCCAGTAAAGGAATGGGAAGAGAACGGCCAGAGTCTCACTTGAGGTACCATCTTGATATTCGTTTTGTGAACCTGGGGAAAGTCAGGACAGCTGCATATTTCTTTGAAACTGAGCTATATATTTTTTCGACGTACTGCATTTCCATTATTCACTTGAGTATGAAGATGATATATTGTATGAATACTTTAAACTTAAGTGTTTTTTACATTCCGTATTGCAATTCGTGGTCAATGTGTACTGTACAGTTATTGTAAATATTTTCAACATTAGAAATCCTCTGTATTTCAGGTGTTGTGTCAAGTGGATTATAAGTAGATTGAAAAGAATTGAATAATAAAAAAAAATAGTTTCGCCATGCAAAGGGAAGAGGACAAAAGCAAATGAGAGCTTCTGAGAGCAATGTTTGCTGTTTAGAACAAGGAACATCATCATGTGCAGAATTAACTAAAAAAGAAATATCACCAGTATTAAAAGATTTCCCACGATTTTCCATTTTTCTGGCAATCAACGAAATACAATCCATATAACTTTATGTGTAATTACGTTTGTGGTTTACATATATTGAAGAACTAAATTTACGTATCTTGCTAAATATATTTTTCAATCAATGATCAAGATGATGGTTGTTTTAAGACAAAAAAAATGTATGTGCTTGAAAATAATAAAATATTTAATCAAAGTTTAATTATTGGACTTTTATATTAGTTAGGATTTGACCACTTATCCGTTATATGATGTGTTATGGACTATGTGGTGAAGGGCATGCTTCATGATCCATCTGATATATCCTTTACTCTTCTGCCTGTTTCTCTCAAGATAGCGGGAAAAGTTGGTATTGAAAATATGTAGAACGATTATTCTGCCTACAATAGACTCTGTTTATATTAGAAGGAACGATGCAAGCATAGTAGAAGAATATATGGAAAGGAAATGAAACATTCCAGAAATGTGCTGTGGTTATTTTATTGTTAATGTAAAATAAATATGCTGCAGTTTTTAGTTATATCTTGTGCAACCGCATTAGGTAAATAGTAACGCTCACTGTATTAAAATCAATATCCAGGATTTTGTGTAAAATAAATTTACCAAAGTGCACGCATATTACGAGCATTGTGCATTACTGTACTTGTATGTTGTGCTATATGTTGTCATTATGTACTTGTCCTAGGAATTACGGCCGTTGGAGAGCACACTTCCAAGAAGAATTATGAGGCGAATGCAGAAGTCAGAGCGGTACTAGCGTGGTATTCGCCTCACGAGGCAGAGGAAAACACTGAAAATTTCAGGTGGGGTGGCGGGCATAAGCATTTGTCATACATTTGGCAGACATTAGTTAGTGCGTGTAGCGTTGTATTCCTCTTAATTTTTGCCCAATTTTTCGAACTTTTGAATATAGTTTATCATAGTAAGTAATGAGGATACGTACGCACAGACTACTCGAGTGTGAATTTTTAGTATACTAAAATACTGTTAAGTGTGTATTCAAAAGTTCGAAAAACTGGGAAAAATTAAGAGGAATGCCACGCTACACGCACTAACGAATGTCTGCCAAATGTATGACAAATATCTAACTAGACATGTCTTATACATGTAGCATACATATAAGGGTAGGACATATAAACCTGGAGTATATGTCTTCTAGCTTAATTTTATATATATATTTATATATATATATATATATATATATATATATATATATATATATATATGAGCTCCTGCGTAGCCTAGTCGGTAGCGCGCTCGACTTCAATGCGAGCGGTCCCGGGTTCGATTCCCGATGGGGGCTCAAATATTTCGGTGTTGACCCAGCATCGTGAGGACAATTGGGGAGCTGCTGTGAATAAAAGACAGTGGCGATCACAGTGAGAGCTTCGGCTCTCCTCTCCCAACCCGTCTGGTCAGCGTGGGAGCAGTAGACCAACTCCTCCCTTCGGGGAGAGGCCTCATCCACTAGTGGATTGAATATGGCTGTGATTTAT